>CAKAOJ020000044.1:600000-847500 GCA_916701645.2 Sebastolobus alascanus
AATTAAAGAAAAGACAGTTTGTGGTAGATGGAGTGACTTTATGTCAGTGGGCTTGTGATTTGATACACACTAAATACTGTGAACTCAGATTAGACAAAGGAAAAAAAGTAATATAAAGTAGCTTTTGATAAACCATTTGATTAATTAAAATATCAAATATTTACTAGTCATGGCTTCTAAAACTCAGCTTGTTCTTTGCTATTCCTCATTTCAAATGTAACTGATCCAAAATAACCAGAATTGAATCACCATGTCTCTGATACACATGTCAGCAAAAAGTCAGCATGTCTTTGTTTAAAAACCCAAAGCTTCAAGAATTTTTGCAGTGCTGTCATACTGGACTACATTTGGTATCACAGGTGAACAAAATAAGTAATACAATGGCTTATATTGCACCTCTCAGAACGTGACCTTTTAAAGGAAATCTAAATCTGTTATGATAAGAAAAGCATCTGGGCAATCTTTTGGTCAGAGATGTTTGGTCCCTGAACAAACGCTTCCCTCAGTAAATAAATACTGAGTGTGTGGATAAGTTTCCCCTCATTTTACATTCAGCATCAGCTCCAACACCTCCAAGAAGTCTTTATCTGGTGAGCAAAATACATTTTGTGCAGTATGCCACTGTAATTAAAATTCTACACACCTGTTGACAGTGGGCAGAGTGATTTAGCTAAGATTCTTCAAATGTATTTAAAAACTATAATATACAGAAATTAGTGTTTTTCATGACATTTATTTGTGGTGTATGGTGGTGGGAGTGTCTCTTGTACCAGTTGGAAGCTCCAACATGTTAGTGCAGTTTAGCTTGTTTAGCAAGGACCATATACAAATTAAATGCCTAACAGTTAGCGCTAAACTCTTTAGTAAATACACGCCCTGAGCAAGACATACTGCACACCAACAACGGTCGTATATTCACAGGCTCATGTCATTTTTTTCTATTCTGTACAATTGTATATGAACACACTGTTTCAGCAGACATTTCAGTCAGTCTGAACTTTGACCTGTATTTCCACACAGACTTTTAACAGGAAGACACAAATCAAATGGGTGGGGAAAATCTATTTTGGTGGGGCCACCGTACCTGCTGCTCATGGGAAACAGTGATAGATGGTGTCCAGTGTATTTTCTATGTAATCTATGGATTGTTACTTATTTATGTTGTATTTCATATATTTCAGCTCCCAGTTGCTACTGAAGCCAAGAAACGTCGGGCACCTAAAGGTAAGGCAGTTGACACTTGCAAGTCACCTTACAAAATTATTTTCAAAGAACACAATTCCTTTTACGACACCTATTATTTTGATTTCTGATAATAAAGTCGGGTAAAGGATACTAACAGAGTGGATCTAATCGTCCTGCAGAGGTCACCCTCACCCTTCTAACCACCGTCTGTTTATACAGCATGCTGCTGAGCCATGTTCCAGATATTTCTCCTTGTGGAAAATGTTTGTTGATCATATATTATATCAGGATATTTTGTCATCATAATTGTGGCTTAATGTCCCGTTAAGCTGTTGCTCATGATTAAGCTTTTTTTTTTTTTTTTTTTTTGTTTTACAGTATTTTGTATTTATCATGAGCCCTGCTGAGAATACAAGTCCTATGAGATCAATTAAGTACATGCTATGGTATTGTATATTTCCATGCAGTGATCTTTCACATGCAAGCACTTGCTGCGCTTAGTATAATTTGAGGAGACAAATCAAATCAAAACCCTAAATACATTAATGTAAGGTAATGAAGTCATAAAAACAGAAAGTAAAGATTGGATTTTAATTGGTTAATGTAATGGAAGTGTACAGTACTGTATAAGTGAAGCGCTACAATCTCCAAGTCAAAAACAGTGCCATTTTTAATGGCAATATGCAAATATTAGAAAAGACATCAACCATTAAGAGCGCAATGTTTGGAATAACCATTCAATAGAATGCAGTTTAAAATGTCAGTATAAAAATGAAATATAAAGCTGTAAGAAGATGGCACACATGCACAGCTAAAGCCAGAGGGTGTCGTATGCTGTACAGATTGTAAAGCCCCTTGAGGCTAATTTGTGATTTGTGCTTTTAGGCTGTATAAATAAAACTGACTTGACACATGGGCATAGACTTCAAAGAAGAAAACTGGAACATACAGTAATTTTTAAAATATGAAATGTATTAATACAATGTTTAAAAGCACCCGCTGGGTTAAAATATGACAACCAGGTGCATGAACTCCTTCTAAAGGGAATTATGACTTCATCATGCTTTACACATACGGTAGGCCTATAGAGTGGTGCAGGGATGACGTATTTTTGTAGGCCAACCAGGAAGTTAGCATCGCCCTGGTTCCCTCGACAAAAATCCAATGGGATTTTTCCATTTTGGATTATTGCAGATAATGAGCTCTGTGGCAAACAAACGTTTCTGATACTTACACGTTTTGTTCAGCAAGATAATCTTAACAAATGAACACTACTTCTATGATTTTTGAAGTGTGAATGCAATCACCACAAGTAAAAAGCTAAAGTTAGGCTATAAACAAACTACACCACGGTCACATGACTTCACGTCACCACCACTGGGCTAAAGGCGGACGAGTGTTCGGCGTGATGACGTTTAGTAGTCTCATTTAGCCACTTGTTAACAACCGCCTTTTTTAAGACACGTAAAAGCTTCAAAATTCACGAGTGGGATATTTACTGACGTATTTTATGTCGTGGAACAAAACGTTAAAATCTCTTCAGCTTGTGTTAACCACAGACCTTATTTCAGGCATCTAACTGAAAACCCATTCAAAAAACCCATTGACTTCCAGACGAGGGTACTGGAAGTGCTAAACTGCTAACTCATTTCTGGGTTTTAGGATTCATTCCTGCAGGACTCTATATATACTTAGTCATATAACAAGTAATTTAAGGATAAAGTGTGTTCAAGTATGAAATAATTGAGTTTTCACAGTCTGGAGTTTCACCTTCATCCTCTAACGCCACCCAACTAAACTCCTGTTTCCAGGATAACTGAAATGCTCGCTTGAGCTTCAACTCATAAACTTTGTCTTTACTCTGCGCCATTTTCTTGTGACAGCCAGATCGGTACTGCACATCTGCAGAGATGAGAAGGAAGTGAGATGGCTCACTCCGTAGCTACTTCCATAATCAGCTCTGGAAAAAACAAAGTGTTTAATTCTGTTTTACTAGTTAGTTGCTAGATTTACTAGCCCGACGTGGCATTTTACTTGCATTTTAATCCTTATTGTTGAGCCCTCAATGCAGTTCCTTCATTCTTAGCGGGTAAAACCCAGCAAGAGTGGCTAAAATTTGAGCATGCCAATATGTCTTTTAAACCTGCAAAAAAAAAAAAAAACACTGCCAATGGCATAAGGTCATTTCACCTGTTTCCAGTACAGCATGTTTCAATGTTACAGAATCAAATGTTAGTGTAGCTGCCTTGATTTCTGTCAAACTTCTGGGAAGAATATGTGTCCTCAGATGAATATGAGACTAAATTATTACTTGACAAGACCGA
Organism: Sebastolobus alascanus; assembly: GCA_916701645.2. Taxonomy (NCBI): domain Eukaryota; kingdom Metazoa; phylum Chordata; class Actinopteri; order Perciformes; family Sebastidae; genus Sebastolobus; species Sebastolobus alascanus. Next base: position 603,510 of record CAKAOJ020000044.1, read on the forward strand.
GGGTTTTTTTTTGGAAGTTTTCGTGTTGAAACTTCCAAAAAAAAAATCCTCGTATTTTTCATTACATTCTCCCCATGTGTCTTTTGATCTCAGCATGCCTCTCCTCTGCTCTTATCCCCTTTAAACAGATGCTTGAAGCACATGGAAGCCAAATCTGTCTTAGCATTAGCCAGATCAAATGTAACAATGAGAAAATTCCTCCATGTTTGGGATGAAGTTTTTCACAGGACTATATTTAGGAGACCTCATGCTGCGCTCTTCTTCTCAGCTCCTTTCTACCCTTCTTTCCTACTGTAGTTACAGGAATGCATGTCGCACATGTATCCCCATCTCCACCAAATGCGCCCTGCTTTGTGGACTCTGGAGCACCACAGGGCTCCATCTGAAACCCAGAGACAAGAATATTAGTGCTGTCTCAGCAGGAAGAAAGCGGATTAGGGTGCTACAAATAGGGCCGTTCCGATTCTTGACGGGGCAAACGTGTGAAGCCCGTGCAGTTTCACACTCGGCAATGGAGAGGATTTCTCTGAAGTTGTTGGAAGGGGGCTCCAGTTCTAGCGGCAAATCAACAGAGCCCCGCTTGAAGCGCTGACAGATAAAAACAGAAGGGAGCTTTGGTGTAATTCGCACTGTATTTTTACACGGGCAGTTCGTTAATGATATCCCCCCCCGATGTCAGTGGCAGACTCAAAGCCGAGCACTTCATCCCACGTTGCCTTGAATCCTATTTTTAGCCCCAGAGGAAGGTAGTAGGTGTAAGATAACAGGATTACCGGAATCAAACTCGTTCGAATTGGAATTACGTTGGCCTCCTTGTGAAATGAAATGTTGTACTCCGCTGGGAAGACGACTTGGAGCATTGTGGTCGGGTTCTCGAGGTTACCTAACCCTTTCTAAAGCTGGCTTTGTATTGTGCTGCTCATTCCTCCAGCCTCCCCCCTTTCAGCCTGTCTCTATACCTTCTCTGTTCTCTGTCACCTGGCCTGCGAGATACATTGTTGCCCTGGCAACGGGGGAGAATATCTCAACCTGTGCCTGAGACGAGAAAGCAGTGTTTGTAACGAAAAAACTTGCTTACAAGGTGACATTTCCAGCGTGGCTGGTGAATTGATTATGGTTTAGCCCGGGGTTTTTGGTTGAAGTGTTAACATCTATGTCACTGTCAGATCAAAGACTCGCTGGTGACTGCAGAGAGGAGGCTGCTTTCAGGATTATTTGTTCAACTGCCAAATTAAAAAAAAGACTGTATAATTTAAAAATAGTCCAAATAAACATAGCTCTCGATAGTCTGCGCTGTCTGTTTGTGAATAAAAAAGTTGCTAACAAGCTCAGATTTACAGTGGGTGCTGGGTGAAATTTAGCCTGTGGATTTAGGTTGACGTGTTACATCTGTGTTAAACTGTCAGATCAGAGACGTACTAATGGCTGCAAAAGGAGGGAGCTTTCAGGATTAATCATTCAGCTATCAACTACATAAGACATTATCTGAACAGTGATGGGTAATGAGCTTAAAAGTTTCCCTGATTTATATGCCGGAGGCATTATGTTTTAGGATTGTCTGTCCATACGTCTGTACGTCACTGTGACCTCACGTCCGTCCCATTCTCGTGATATCTCAAGAACGCCCGGAGGGAATTTCTTAAATTTTGGCACAAACATCCACTTGGACTCAATGATGAACTGATTAGAATTTGATGGTCAAAGGTCAAGGTCACTGTAATCTCACGTCCGTCCCATTCTTGCAATATCTCAGGAACGCTTTGAGCAAATTTCTTCAAATTTGGTACAAACGTCCAGTTGGACGAAAGGATGAACTGGATAGATTTTGGTTGTCAAAGGTCACTGTGACATCACAAAACACATGTTTTGGCCTTAACTCAAGAATTCATATACTAATCATGACAATTTCACACAAATTTCTAACAGGATAAAATGATGAAGTGATGACACTTTGGACTGAAATGGATGTAAACTGGAACTCGACTGGTTGGCGGAGGCATACAACCGCAAGGCGGGAGTTCTAGTTTTTACCTTATAGTCTTCTCATATTATTATATTCTTACTTCCAGCTCCAGAGCTTCCCATTGTGGAGAGGAGAAACTGGCTAATCCACCAGCACTACATCCGTAAAGACTATGATACCTGTAAGGTAGAGTACCTTCATTCCTCCTTTCTCCCTGTGGGTTAGTCCGTCACTGACCCGTGTCCGTGTTCAGTGTTGGTCTTTTAAAAAATAATGAAGGCAATGAATGCCCGGCATGCACAGGGTTCTGTCTAACACTGTACTTTATTATGGGCTAATTCGCTGCATTGACCCGTGTATTCCCACATGAAACAGGTAGGTACTTAATAAAAGCTCTGAATAGATGCCTGTACTTGTAAGATATATTACTGGAATCCTCCTTCTCACTTTCTCTTAGTGACAGATACTTACCTCACTCTCAGGGCCCTGTTTTAATTGTGTCAGCGCAGCGACAAGCACACAGACCGTGTGGGCGTCCCTGAGCACACCTGCTAGTTTGTATTCATGTATGTGCAGCAGCACAAAGTGCAAAAGAGCCGGGTGAGGCGGACTATAGATCAGAGGGTGTGGTGATTAATAAATACGCTCTCAGCCAGTAACATCACTGGGCTCATCGCTCTCAAACAGCTGAGCCAATCACATTGGCGCACAGTCATGTCAGTAGCTCAACAAATGAAGCAGGGCTGCAGCTAACGATTATTTCCATTGTCGATTAATCTGTCAATTATTTTCTCAATTAATCCATTAGTTGTGTGGTCTATAAAATGTCAGAAAATGGTGTAAAATGTCAATCAGTGTTTCCCAAAGCCCAAATGTCTTGTTTGTCTAGAACTCAAACATATTCAGTTTACTGTCATAGAGGAGTAAAGAAACCAGAAAATATTCACATTTAAGAAGCTGGAATCAGAGAATTTTTACTTTTTTTTTCTTTAAAAATTACTCAAACTCACTAATTGATTATCAAAATTTGACGATTCATTTAATAGTTGACAGCTAATAGATTAATTGTTGCAGCTTTTTCAGGAAATCATATTGTTTTTCTGGGTGGTGCAGAGCAGCACGATATGAGCACACAGTACCACAAATCTGCAGCCAGAGGCAGATGGTGTGGGTCTTTTTTAAACAAGACAATTAGTACAATGATGACAGAAACTACTTATATAAAATAGTTTGCAGAACCTATATGATCGCATCAATTCAACACTATTTCAGTTTTAATTCTACTGTATTTCACGTTGCAAATGGTTACATCAGCTTCATGCCATTAAATTTAAAGTTGGAAAGGAGGCTGTGACACACAGGATTAATGAGCCTCGGTAATCCAATGGCAGAATACTGAATCCTATCGGACCCGTATGATCTGTGTGGAGGTGTATGGGGTTACGTACGTTGCAGCAGCCCGGTGTCATATGCACATGATTTAATGAAGGTAAACACGATGGACGGCCGTGCGTAATGTCACTGCACTCTTTTTAATCAGAGGCTGCAAATTTATCAACGTGCAGTATCTGTGCCGCTGCCTTCAGATAGCTGCAGAGATTTAATGAACTGAGGGAGAAGGTTTACATACCGTGCATGTCGACAACAGATCCTGTAAGAATCCCTCATAGTCATTTATAGATAAATGCAGACTGAGTTTAATGCAGATTTAAACGCATCTACTGACTGGAGAGTGTTTCATTAAAATAAAGTATTTACATTTTAAGCATTATTCTATTATATCCGTGCATTTGCTCAGTATAAGTATTTAGTTTGCTTTTGTTGACAAAATCATCAGATTGGCAACAGATTGACCAGAAACATACGTGGTCCTGAAACGTCTACTTTCAGTCTAAAAGCCACGTTTTCCACCGAAATACCAACAACTCGCTCTGCGCTTCCTCATTTGAATGAACCTTCCACCTGTTCACCTGCACTGGGCACTAAAATACCACACAGCGGGGCAAAGCAAATTTCAATGTCAGGAAAATACCAAACTGTCAGAGCAAAAATAAGACCCTCAGATGTACAATACTGATGTACTGAACAGGGTGTTATACTCTTGTTACCTCCGCCAAGGAGGTTATGTTTTCGGTTCGGTTGGTTCGTTGGTTTGTTTGTCTGTTTGTCAGCTGGATTAGAGAAAAAGCCACTGGCCCGATTTTCATGAAACTTTGGTCAATTTTGGAGCGGATTGGCCTTGGCAGAGGTCTACCTCTGTCCCTCTAGTTTATCTATTTAGTCGTGTTTGTGACTGCAAATTTAGAAACTGAATCAGGGCCTAAAATTTTTGTTTTTTTTAAGCATAGTAGCCATTAATTTTTTGCAGTACTCTTATTCACACATGTTGAAAATAACATCCACCTCAGTTGCAGAAATTGTCCCCCGTTCTGTTCTTCTTCCATGTAGGCGATCATCAAGGAACAACTGCAGGAGACTAATGGAATGTGTGAATATGCCATATATGTTCAAGGTGAGCCGTAACTCTTCCCTCTCACACATGTAACATGTATGATGTTAATTAAGACATCAAATGAAGACTCTGTGGTTGTCAAGGCTTAAGGTCCCCAAAACATCATTTAGTTCCCCAAAAATCTGGTCTTTGCACCCCATGCTGTGCCTTTTTAAATGTTTTTTTTTTTTACTTCCTCATGTAGATGAAGATCCTCTCTTTTTGTGTTTTAATTTCTTGCCACAGCACTAATCATGCGTCTCGAGGGCCAGATCCAACCGTCCCTGGAGCTGTTTCAGAGCTGTGCCATCCTTAATCCCAGCAGCGCTGACAATCTCAAGCAAGTGGCCAGATCACTGTGAGTCCATTGCCCTCAGGCCTGAGGATGCATCAACCCTTCTCCATTATCTAACCAGACAGACACAGGAGAGAAATATACAGCAATAACAGCCCAACTGAGGGCCACTTATGGCCAGAACTTTTTACCATACCATAGGGAAAAGTTAAGCCACCCACATTGGGTAGTTTTCACTGTTGCAGGATTGTAAGGACAGCTATTCAGCATGCAGTGATTAAGATTGATTAATGTCTCATATGGATTATTGTTGTTTATTCTTTCCGTAGATTTCTCCTGGGAAAGCACAAAGCAGCTATTGAATTTTATCACGAAGCTGCGAGGCTCAACGAGAAAGACTGGGTAACAGAAATTAAGCACTCTGAGTTTCTGCGCTGATTTAAAGTTTGTGTGTTTAGTGGGCCTGGCATCTTGAACTATAAGTACACAGCATGAAGTTCTCTCAGCAACTTCTCCCCACATTTAGAGTAGGAGATGTCCAGACTGAACGTCTTCTCATGCAACAATTTAAAAAGGTTGCATTTCCAAACTGATCCAGGACTGTTATACTATGAAGCCTTTAAAATTGTATTGCATTAATATTAATTAACTAACTGTCCCCTCTAAAGCCCCGTTTCCACCGCAGGAACCTTACATTTTTGAGGAAATAAATTCAGTTCCGGTGACATTTTACAGAGCATTTTTACCCCCCCAAAAGGTGGTGGGTTTTGCAAGGATGATCGTCGCTGATTGGTAAAACATCCACACAGTGCCGCTGCTTCAAACTCTACTCAACTACCGCTTCATTCATAAAACAAGGAAGTACTCTAGTATCGATTTAGGACGAGGGGAGAACAGTTGTCTTTGAAAGTAAAGTTAGGCTCTGCTGTCAGCCTCTCGGCTCATTAAAAAAAAATGGCAGTTACGTTCTAAAGCACAAATAAATAACCATCAAACACTCAATAGATGAGTTACTGGAGACAGACGCTCTTACTTTCCTTTTCGTCTCCTGCATTTCATTCATTACGTCCAACGTGCATCAGTAAATAATACGCAGCAGTAAATATCGTCGCAGTGAGACAAAACTTAACGTTTATTTATTTTTTTTCAATGTGTTTTTTAGATGAAACAGGCGGGCACACTGAACTGCAGGCTGCAGAGTGTGTTTACTGCTGTGATCACCAGCAGCCCTCGTCTCATGTCATGTTGCTTTTTCATACGTCAGCGGACTAATTTGCCTAATCTTCGCAGGTCTTTAGACCGCGGTGGAAACACAGACAACAATGGGCCGAAGGAACCTTTTAGTTCCTTGAAAAGTAGTTCCATGACTAAAATTACCAGGGACTTCTTTGTGGAAACGGGGCTTAATACAACCGTCAGTAATACTGTAGAATTTGTATTCCATAGAGCTGTTGTCTTAAATAGCTTTTGTGTTTGAAAATTGAATTTAGCTCAGTCTTTATCCAGCCCTGATACGTATAATCTGACATTTTCTCACCCCAGGAGATCAGTCATAATCTGGGTTTGTGCTATTTCTTCATCAAAGACTTCAAACATGTGAGTACGCTGATTTTACCGACACCATGCAGGACAAATTGCACTCATTCCCAGTCGATTTGATCATTTTGATCCTCTGTCTCTGTCAGGCTGAAGAGCATCTAAACGTAGCTCTCCAGATAAATAAACACGACAAGACGTTCATGATGATCGGAAAGGTTCATTTGCTGGCTGGAGAAACCGACAAGGCCATCGAAGTGTATAAGACGGCAGTGGAGTAAGTAAAGTTCCAATGTGGACAATGTTAAAAAGCACTGAGAAGACATTTAAAGGGGACATATCATGCAGATTTCCAAGTTCATACTTGGATGAACTTGGATTTAGGTTTCTACTAGAACATGTTAACATGCTTTAATGTTCAAAAACGCATTATTTTTCTCATACTGTCTATCTGAATATACCTATATACTGTATAACACTTCGTTTTAGCGCCTGTCTCTTTAAGCCCCGCTCCTGAAAAAGCCCAGTCTGCTCTGATTGGCTTGTGAGAAAAATATGGTGCACCTTTGCAAATGTAGTTCTCAAGTTGTGGGTGATATATTCTAATGAGCCTACATGTGACATAGGAAGGGGAGCCGAATCTGAATGGTTTGTTGAATCACATGTTTTCTGATCTAGGCCAGAGGTTCTCAATCTTTTTTCAGCCACGGACCCCTTACAAGATAGAGAATATACCGGGGACCCCCTCGTGTATGTCCCTTGGAATAATTTGACATATAGACTATGTTTTACACTTCTATAGTCTTAGTTATGTGAAAGAACAACACAGGAGAAATGTTGTACGAAAGGCCTATCGGTCTCTCAGTGATGAGAGCGCGCACCACTTTGAGAATCACTGATCAAGGCAACCCACAAAAAACTGGTCATGTATAGAAGGTAAACCGCAAATTGCGAAAACTTGTAAAATCTCTTGCGATACTCGCTCCCCGATGACCTATCCGAACCTTAACTATTCAAGGTCAATGCCTAACCTTAACCATCCCCAATTGTGGGATACCTTCTAGACACGACCCAAAAAACTGACTGGGTTGTCTTATTTCACAATTTGTGGGTTGGTAGGCACTCCAGATACCCACATGTATGTTTACAAGCACTGAAAAGGTGAGTTTTTCATGATATGTCCCCTTTAAAGAAATTAATATTCAAAATAACCAATAATCATTAAAGTTCAGAAATTGTTTACCAAAGCAAATTTTTCATCCAAACCAAATGATAAGAGAATCTTTTATTAATAACTGTTAATACGGATACAGCCTCAGCATGACAGTTTTCTTCATGATAACATTGTCTTAAGACACTAAAGCCATAAAACATGCTGTTTCAGAGGAGGTTGGTGTTCCCTCTTGATTTATCTGATGAGTTTCAGTCTCTGGAGCTCATTCCAATAAGCGGTGCTCCTTCAATCTCACACAATGCTCCAGTTTTGCCACATTTTAACCCGGGGCCCTTTTCAATTCAGTATAAATTCTGTTCATTTCCACTTCTATTCACATGTTGAATATTTAAACATAGTGCCGTGGCATGTATGAGGAAATGACATCAGTGTCTATAATAATAGAGCTCATTATGGCTACCTCCTGTTGGGGTTAAATGAATTAATCAAGTGCCCCAATACTGGTGTTGCTTTTAATGAGACGCACCACTGTGAATCTTATTTTAATGCAGATCTGCCTCTTCTCCACCATCTTCCTCTTAGAGACACATCATCCCCCCACAGGTCATAATTAATACGCCACAATTATGCTGAATCAAACCCCGATTGAATCAGCAGATTCCCTGAATATGAACTATGTTTGCTTAAGAATAAGTGCAGGCATTAAATGTAATTACAGGCATAGATAAAGTGACATTTTTCATTCTGCTTGTCTCCTTCTCAATTCAGATACTCTCCGGAGAATACTGAACTCCTGACTACTCTTGGCCTGCTATTTTTACAGGTAGGTAGATTTTTTTAATAACCTTTTCAGCGAAATTATGTTTACACAAGCAACGAGCGCTACGAGATAAGAGTGACATTTACTGTAGGTGTCAGGAACATCTAACAAAGGAGTAGATGTATAATTGTCTGTGTTCATGTTTTTTGGCAGCTTGGGAAATACCAAAAAGCATTTGAGCACCTTGGTAATGCCCTCACTTTCGACCCCAACAATTATAAGGTATGTGGGTATTTGAACACGCATTATGCTTTGGTATAAACGTAGTTTGCTGTTACCTGAGGACAGTGCATTAGACTTCTTTTAAAGCAGTCCAGTTAAAATAAAAGGTCATTCTCTGTCAGGTGGTGCAGTCTGTCTTTCATCATGTGCAATTTCAAAGGGTACATCTTCCTCTAATATCTCTCTAATCATTGTTTTTATTCCCAGGCCATCCTGGCTGCAGGCAGCATGATGCAGACCCACGGTGACTTTGATGTGGCCATGAACAAGTACCGAGTGGCGGCATGTGCTGTGCCTGAGAGCCCCCCTCTCTGGAACAACATCGGCATGTGCTTCTTTGGAAAAAAGAAATACGTAGCCGTGAGTAATACTGTTTATTGCATCACTTGTCTTTGTCAGTTTAGGACTCAATGAAGAGAGTAGCTACTCCAAACTAAAGTTCACCACCACAAGTTCATTCATCATCAGTTTCACATTTTGAAAGTAAATACCAGCAGTGGTGGAAAGTAATTTAGCATATTGTTTACAGTTTTGAGGTACTTGTACTTTACTCGAGTCGTTTATGCTACTTTATACTTCAACTTTTTTGCACTACATTTATTTGGCAGCAGCAGGTACTTTTCAGATTAAGTTTTATATTAAAATAGTGCTGTCAAAGTTAACGCGTTAATGCAAATTTGTTTTAACACTACTAATTCCTTTAACGGAACTTGCGATTTTTAGTTTGTAGGGGTTTTAAAGCTCGAGTGAAGATACTCTACTAGCTTGTCGCTGAGGAGGCTAAATAACGCTCCAAACTTACGATAAATTTTGGCGAGGAAAAACTTGCATGGCCATTTTCAAATGGGTCCCTTGACCTCTGACCTCAAGATATGTGAATGAAAATGGGTTCTATGGGTACCCACGAGTCTCCCCTTTACAGACATGCCCACTTTATGATAATCACATGCAGTTTGGGGGAGGTCATAGTCAAGTCAGCACACTGACACACTGACAGCTGTTGTTGCCTGTTGAGCTTGAGTTTGCCATGTTATGATTTGAGCATATTTTTGATCCTAAATGCAGTACCTGTGAGGGTTTCTGGACAATATTTGTCATCTTTTTGTGTTGTTAATTGATTTCCAATAATAAATATTTACATATATTTGCATAAAGCAAGCATATTTGCCCACTCCCATGTTCATAAGAGTATTAAATACTTGACAAATCTCCCTTTAAGGAACATTTTGAACAGATAAAAAAATGTGTGATTAATTTGCAATTAATTGCCATTAACTATGGACAATCATGCCATTAATTGCGATTCAATATTTTAATCGATTGACAGCCCTACATTACAAACATATAATAAGAAAAATACAATGCATTGATATATACATTATTAAACCAGTGGTTTCCAACCTTTTTGGCTTGTGACTTCTTAAAAAAAACCTTGTCCAGTTGGGCCTCCTTGTCACGTTTCTGATGTCTATGAGAGACATAAGAGACATTTCCCCTCTAAACTTCTCAGATGGTTTCATTTCAATAACAATGACATGATAAAATTATCCAATATTTTACCAAAAAAAAAGCATTTTCAAGATTAGAGAAAAGTCCAGATAATGAACACAGAACAGTACAGAGCAGAACATTGTGTTTTCTTCTTTCCTCTAAAGGATCTGAGCACCACCATAGAATTCCATAAAGACGACCAGAAGAATCTTTCTTCAAACTGCCAAAATAAAACACCCACATCAGGGCTGATCTATATCATTTGTACACCAACCGCGGACTGGGCCTTTAATCTTTTTGCAATAATAACATAGCATACACAGCTCACGCATTTTACACTCCTTCATTGTAAATTGGCTAAATAATACTAAAATATTATAAATCCACCATTGTACAGAATCTATTGTTTCTTAGGTTCTTCTTGAGATCATATATTATTAAGATACTTGCCTAAAAGTTCTGTCAGCTGGTTGACTTCTCTCTCCGAACTTCATTTCTCCCACAGGCCATCAGCTGCCTGAAGCGGGCCCAGTACTTGTCTCCTTTTGACTGGAAGGTGTTGTACAACCTGGGTCTGGTGCACCTGACCATGCAGCAGTATGCCTCTGCCTTCCACTTCCTCAGCGCTGCCATCAACCTGAACCCACGTATGGGGGAAATCTACATGTTGCTGGCAGGTACTATGCTGAGTCAGAGAGACAGAGAAATAATTGATGATCGGATCGTGTCTTTAAAGAGTAAATTGATGATTTGTGGCAAAAAAATTACTGGATATTTAACAGTTTACTGTTGTGCATTAATTTCTACATATATATAATAATCTACAAAAGGTACATATTATATACCTTTTGTAAAGTACTCACTACAATACAACAAACTAAACATGTTGAACGTGCAGTCATCTGCTCCTTCATTTGACAGTATTTCAGTTCAAGTTTAAACCTGTCTTATACTCATTCTTAACAGTGGCTCTGACCAACTTGGAGGATGTAGAGAACGCCACCAGAGCGTATGAACAAGCTGTGACAATTGACAGGTGAGTCTGTCTTACTACCTCAAATGTACTGTGTGTCTGTAGTTTAATCATTTAATGTAATATTTTCTTTCCCTCCTTGGTGATCAATTACCTACAGATCCAACCCTCTGGTCAACCTGAACTTTGCCATCTTCCTCTATAATCATGGCGATAAGAAGGCGACTCTAGATCAGTATCAAGAGATGGAGAGGAAAGTCAACCTGCTTCGAGACAGCAGCAGCAACTTTGAGTTTGATCCAGAGGTACTTTAGGTCCTGTTGATGACTCAAAGTCCGTTGTTGAAGCCATTACTTACACAAAACAAATAGCAAATATAACTTGCATCCCAGACATAAATATACAGTTTACAACAGACATAACACATATACTGTACATACATACGTGTTAGGGCTGCAACTAACGATTATTTTCACTCTCGATTAATCTATCGATTATTTTCTCGATTAATGGATTTGTTGTTTGGTCTATAAAATGTCAGAAAATGGTGAAAAATGTGTAAAGAAACCAGAAAATATTCACACTTAAGAAGCTGGAAACTTTTTTTTCTTAAATAATTACTCAAACAAATTAATCAATTATCAAAATAGTTAGCGATTAATTTAATAGTTGACAACTAATCGATTAATCGTTGCAGCTCTAATACGCGTACATACATGAAAAGTACTATATGTAATTGTAATACAACAACAAGAAGATGTTTTCAAGATGATCAAAATACATTATTGAACACTGTTGTGTTGCTTGGCAAAGTTTATACATTCGATACTCCAAAAAACTGGTTTTGAACTCCATCATTTTATTTCTCAAACATTATTCACAGGAAAAGATAGAAGTATAAATAAATGGGAGATCCTGACAATTAGGGCTGCAACTAACGATTATTTTCATTAGCCCATCAAGTATTTTCTCGATTGATCGAGAGATGACGTCCTCAAATGTCTTGTTTTGTCCTCAACTCAAAGATATTCAGTTTTACTGTCGTAGAGGAGTAAAGAAACCAGAAACTATTCACATTTAAGAAGCTGGAATCAGGGAATTTAGTTTTTTTTTTCTTAAGAAATTCCTCAAACCGATTAATCGATTATAAAAATAGTTGCCGATTAATTTAATAGTTGACAACTAATCGAATAATCATTGCCGCTCTACTGACAATATCAAAAACTTGGGATTACAAGTTCTAATAATATTATATGTTATCTGACCTCTTCTATTATTTCCTGCAATATGATGACGTATTTAATTTGAACTGATGCAGAAGTAATTTGTTGTGTTTGTATTACTTACAGTATTTCTAAGTCTTTGCCTACTTGTCACTAACAGCTCGTGGACATGGCTCAGAAGATGGGAGCTGCCCTGCAGGTGACAGAAGGTCTGGTGTGGACTAAACCAAGCAAGGACTCCAAATCCAAACCAAACTCTGCAGCAGCCACCAAAGCCCCCGGCGCTCCCCTCGGTACTAACCAAGCTCTGGGCCAAGCCATGTCTTCTGCAGCGAGCTACAACAAGAACCTCCAGCAGCCAACAGGTACAAATTACCAATGTGGGTTGTAGTAGAAAGTGTCAGTTAATATTCTGTCACCCCAATGTGGCTTCTGGTTTGACGTTTCGTTATGTGACAGAGCCACTCTGTCGAGGTGAAGCTTGAAATGAGGTCCAGCTCTGAGTCTGGAGCTGATGAGACCACGCAAGGCTGAATGTCTCTCTTAAAGGAACAGTGTGTAACATTTCCGGGGGATCTATTAAATGGAATATAACATTCATAACTATGTTTTACTTAGTGTATGATCACCTGAAACTAAGAATCGTGTTTTCGTAAACTAAGAAGGGGCCCTTCTTATCTACATAGGGAGCGGGGTCCTCTTCACGGAGTCCGCCATGTTGCTCCGCCATGTTTTAACAGTAGCCCAGAACGGACAAACCAAACACTGGCTCTAGAGAGAGTCTTTTCACCTTTATTACGTTACCTGAAGGCCACCGTAGTTCTCCGACACGCTTGTGAAACTGTGGTAACGTGAGCCGCAGAGTGCAAAACCGCAGTACCGCCAGCCACCGTCTGACTTCCGTTGCTTCTAAAGTAGTGTTATTATGGTATGGATGGCCTCTGAGCGAGGCGAACGACGTTACCACAGTTTTGTAATCGGCGGCTCACGTTACCGCAGTCTTGGAAACGGAGGAGTGAGCGTTGGGGTACTCAGTTGGTTGCAATCTGCAACCATACCACTAGATGCCGCCAAATCCTACACACTGTACCTTTAAGTTTGTTCAAAATGAGGTGAGCACATAAAAAATATTTTCATCAGAAAAGTCCAGTGTTACTCCCACAGTGCAGGTGATGACAAATTTCACAGCCTCCACCTCTCTCCATTAAACCAAAGCCCAATTTTTCATTTTAAATGGAAACTTGAGAATATCTCTTCCCTTTGTATTCACAGCCTCTTGCCTGCTGCTCTACTGTAGCAGATTGAATTCATGGGCTAAGGCAAAATGGAATATCTTTAAAAAAAAAAGAAGCGAACCTCTAGCCAGTATATATTGTTGGCAACAAAAGAAAATCACCAGTGTGGAAAAATGACATACAGTTAAGATAATACATTCAAGGCTACTCTGAATTGATTGTCACGGCTTACAGCTCTCAAATGTCAGTGGACTGGAGTGTTTTTCTTCACGAGAGCCTGTGGGCTGCGTTTTCTACCACTTTTGTTTAGCTGTTAACAAATAACAGCAGAACAATGCGTCCATGTTCAGTGACAGACATTGTACATAATTACACAGCTCTGACAATCTATCTGCTTTCTAACAATCAACCACCAGTCTTTAAAGACCAACTTGCTGTGAATATACAAATATAACCTGTAAATATACTATACAGCTAGTTAATGTTAACCATCAGCTAGGAATGATGGATTTTTAAAGTGGAGATATTGTTGTTCTGTAACAGCTAGTCTGTAAATTAATGTTGCTGGAGGTCAGGATCAATGTACGAGAGGCAGGAACCTACTGCATCCTGGTGGTCATGAAGATTAACAACTTACCCCCAAAACTTGGTTTGGGTTTGTAAAGAAATCTGTCACAGAGTGCAGTGTAGGTGGAAGTTCTTTGTACAAATACAAACAATGTAAATATTTAAAAAGGCAGAGGTGTGGACTCGAGTTACATGAGTTGGACTAGAGTTTGTTTGATGACTTTAGACTCAACCTGACAAAATCGAACATGACATGGACTTTAACACCAATGACTCGTGACTTCACTTGGACTTGAGCCTTTTGACTCGAAAATACTTGCTTCCTTCCCACAAGCCCAAAGATTAAAAAATAGGTTATTTAAAAAGTGTGACACAAATCAATTAATTTCCCTTCATTTCCAGAATCAGGTTAACGCTTTTCATTCCCAGCAAGTCGACTTACGTGTAACACTTAATTCACCTGATCTTTTTTTTATTATTAAGTTCAGACGGACTTGTTTTAACAAATATACACAAATTTTGAAAATCATTCATGATTTTTTGTAAATTTGATATATTTATACTCTGTTGTTAAATTGCCATTACATTTGACAATTTTAAGAGCACATTTTAACTTGTTTAGGACTCGAAACTCAGAGTTTAGGATTTGGGACTTGACTTGGGACTTGAGTGCAAAGACCTGAGACTTACTTGTGACTTGCAAAACAAAGACTTGGTCCCATCTCTGTCAAAAGGTAAGTTCTATTTGTACTGGCAGTGCTTGTTTTACAGGCCCCTACGTCTCACCCATGTGTATTACAGAGGGGGGGGTATGATGTAACTGTTAACTCATGGGATGAATTTTGTTGTTAAAGTTATAAATGTTCTGTTAAAGCATCCAACTGGTACTCCTTCATGACTCACCACCTTTTAAATGTGATGAAATTGCACCGTTTAAAGAAGCCAATCTAAGTTGCCCGTCTGTGGGATGTCACAACTGGAAAATCGAATTACATGCAGTATCTGACTTTTCAAAACATGATGTGGTTTCAATGTGGGTTAATAAATAAATATTTTACAGATCCATCGTGGTGCTACAGTTTGTGGTCTGGTTGTGCGATGTTGTACGAAACAAAATATTTGTTCATGCAAGAATAATGACTCAATCTTCTTCATTTCCAAACACAGTGCTTCAGTGTTTCTATTGGCCTCTATTGAGATCTATTAGTGTACATCCACCTGCTTAAAGTTGAAGAAAGGTGAACTCTGACCCGCTAGTTTGCTGCAGCCAGCTTGAGATCTCATTAAAACAGGAAACATGCTTGAATTTGTCCGTTGTGTGGGCTTTAATTGAAGTGAATGGGAGCTGGAGCGAATATACCATAAGTGCAGTGTGACCATATCTAGTGCTGGGTGATATGGCCACAATCTTCTATCCCAATATACTGTAGGTCATTTCATATTTAGATAACGATATATATCACGATATAGCATGTTTTCTGGTAATTCAATAAATAAATCTATATAAAATAACCACATGGTAAAGCCTGTTTATTATACTCCTGTTGATAAATGAAAAGTACTGAGTATTTCCTCATTTTAAAAACTTGAGTGCAAAATGAAAATAACAGTTTTAAGTGAAATTATAGAGAAAAATAAATAAATATCGGCCTATATTGTTACACAAACACTATAGAAAATATATAAGATAGGCATTTTTATATTGTTTTGACGATATGTATATGGTCATATTGCCCAGCCCTAACCATATCTTAATTCAGAGTCTGAATCAGGTTCTATACTTCTGGATATAATATAGACATGTCAGTGGAAGGCATATGGACAGCAATACCACAAGCTAATTAAATGTGTAAATCACAAATTTCATCATGATACGATGTTATATCGATTCTCTGTACAACGATACGATATTTGCCAATATCACAAAGTCTGCCAGGATACGAGAGTATATCATATCAAGTCTTTTTATCACAATTTGTTACATTTATATCAACTCACAAAAAGCAACTAAAATATTATTTGACTATTTTATTACTGGGCTCTTCCAGACATTTAAATTAAAAATAATTTATTCATTTTAATAAAAAGAATAAAAAATAAACCTCCTGTTGTTCACTATAACGTCCACATTTCTCATGTTTAAGCACTGTGTGGATGTTTACATGTAGGAAGGAGGTATGCTTGGATGGAAATGGTGACACAGACCTGCCATGGGGAATTTGAAAATAACGGCGCATCATAAAGATGATTATATGTATAGATGCTTTCACTTTGCATCGATGATATTGGATCTTTGATCGGTGTATCGTTACATCTATCCATATCGATGTATCATTACACCCCTAAAGCTAATCGCATTTAAAGTTCCTGAATAACGCTACAGATATTAACGTTAATGAACCCCACACAAACTGTTTCCTTTGTGTAGATTATTGGGAACTAAAAGCCTTTCTGAGCAATCTTGGTATCAACTCTTATGTTTTTGCTATTTTCAGGAGCTTCCAAAGGCCCCTCCATGCCCCTTGAGCCTGAACCCGATGTGGAGAAAGCCCCCAGCCCGCCCACTGATCCTCCAGGCTCCCCAGAACCTGTCGAGTCAGAAAACCCCAAACCCAAAACCTCCAAGAGGAAATCTAAGGTGGAGGAATGAGTTAGCTTGGTGGCTACAATCTTACTGGATATCTTTGTCGTAAGGTCACTCTCATGTTATGGAAGCAAATTCTTAAACAGCAGCCAAGCTATAAATGGTTTTCTAGCTCACTGTAGTCAGACATGAAGCCTTGAGTTATACAGTAGGCATCTGGTTTAGGTACATGCTGCACAGACATTTCATGTCCTACACATTCACTTACTTTTCACTGAAAAGGTCAACGGCAATGTGCACTTTTTTCATACCATTTATTTCAGGAATATTGAATGTCAGTACACCCACTCCCTTTTTAAACCAAAATTCAGAGATAATCAAGTGTTTCTCATATATCCATGCAGATGTGGCAGTTTTGCTGCACATGTCAAAACCAATTCCTATCAGATGTTGAGGTTTAAGAGCGTCTCCATTTGACAAAATGGTAATTTGTGCAGCTACGAGTGTTGATATTTGGATGAGCCTAGCAATAAGGTTAAATGATGAAATTTCCTTGTATTGACATTTCCAGAGAAGGTGTCGGTCCTAAAATATATGAATGCTGCGACAATCACTGCTAAAATCTGAGGACAGAAAGGGATGTTTATGAATAGTTACAGGATATTGCTTGTTTGTACGATAGGGCTCTTTTTGAGGGTTGAGTGTAAATAGTGATACATGCTTTTATATGTGAATAAATGTTATGTTTATAGAGAGTAATGTATTTGATATTAAATAAGAGACTTTAAAGAAAATAGCGGTCTCTCTTCTTTTATAAAGCCCAGTTTGTATGTTGTTTTGTACTGTGTTTTCTAATGTTAAGGTCATTCAGATCAGCAGACAGCACCAACAGGGGACAGTATTGTTTAAGACCTTCCAAAGTCAATCCATTATTAACACACAATACAAGGAGAATAAGTTAGACAGTACTTATAAACCAGGAATAATAGTTTGATTTAAGATGGGACCTTGGAAATTATCTTTACTGAAGGTCACATACAAACTGAAATTATTCATGTGTATGAATCACAATATGGATGGGGCAATTTGCACACATTAGCCACAAAACTACTTATGAAAAATGTCCCCTGACAAAGTCTAGATACACAGGAATATGTTTATTTCTGTGCATTTAATATTTCGGGGTATTTAAATATCAAACCACTGGTGTTTTGGTTTAGAAGTTTAGAGACTAATGGACTAGAAGAAACAAAGAAAGACAAAGGAAACTGTGTTTGTCTGCATTTCAAAAAGTAAAGATTTATCCCCAATATTTTCTCTCTCTCTCTCTCTCTCTCTCTCTCTTTCTCCCTCTCTCCCTCTCTCGCTCTCTCTCTCTCTCTTTATATATATATATATATATATATATATATGTTTGTATGTATGTATGTATGTGTGTGTGTGTGTGTGTTTGTGTGTGTATGTATGTATGTATGTATGTATGTGTGTGTGTATGTATATATATATAAATATATGTGTATATATATATATATGTATATGTATATATATGTATGTATGTATGTATATATATATGTATAGATATATATATATATATATACTGTATATATATATATAAAGAGAGAGAGGGAGAGAATATATATGTATATATATATATGTATGTATTTATATATATATATATATAAAATTGTGATTTAATTAGAGATTAAATGCCAATTTTCACTGTACTCCACTTGTTACTCTACACGTCACTCTATACGTCACTAGGTGGCGCACAGCGCTTCGAAGGAACGTCAAAGACAGAAATCCTGCAGTTGAGCTGAACGCAAGCTAAAGTTTTCTACATACAGGTGGGTTAATATTCCTCAGAATCACATACATGTACCCCAGTATGAGGTATAAGAGGGTTGTGAATTCCTGATGATAATGTGCAATGTTTAGAATTGAGTGGTTTTGCAGTAATGTGTTGAAATAGAGATGTTAGCTAGCTTACGTACACCGCCATGCTAGGCTAGCGGGCCTGATGCTAATGAGCTAATGCTAATGCTAATGCTAATGCTAAGTAAGGTAGCATCAGAGAGTAGCGAAGCAAAGAGACGAAACTCTTGTGTTGTTATGACAACAGCCGCTGCCGCCATTTTGAACTGACGCTTATTATATTTATAATATTTCATTGTTCAACACACAGGCCATTTAGGTAGAATATGACAATAAAATAGAAATCATTTTGTTTGAATTTCGTACGACACTCTTTGTCGGACGTTTTACCGGCTTCCAGTATTCGCGTTCAGTCCAAAATGGCGGAAGCGTATAGCTTTGCTGCTGGGTGCTGATGTTGCAATGAAACGATCAATTGACTTTCGCTTTTTGGTAATATACGTTCTTTGGTAACACCGAACAATAGAAATGCTAATTTGAGACAATGAGACACGCAAAACGGGTTTGTTTTGTTTTGTTAACCGATCTGAAGACGCATAAAGTGCTCACTCATATATTTCATATTCTGTTTAAAAGAATTTCCCCATATATTAGAATTTGTGACTGACTTTAGAAGAGACATAAATTATATATAATAATTTGCGAATGTGTGACAATGGAGTAACGTTAGGAGTAATATGAGAGGTAAACCTAATAGTTACTCATTGTAAGGTTACATATGATTTTTTATGTGCAGTGTGATGAAAGTGGTTAACTATGGGAAATGTTACAGTAACCAAATTTATTTTTGTTGTTCTACTGGTCAACATGTAATTGTAGTGCAACTGAAAAACAAGGACACTTACTGTATGGACATTTAAGATAAAAGTGGATTAAAAACTGTTGACATTGCTATGTCATCTCATATGATAGCAAAAAAGTGTTGAATGACTTGTGTTTTAGTTTCCCTACAAACTTGACTGCAGCTGGGAGATAATGGTGCTCAAGAAGTTTCTCTTAATAGATAGCTAACAGGCTCCTTTTGAGACGTTGGCTTCTGTCTGAAGGGCTTCATATGGGGGCATTTTTAAAGACCCCCAAATGACGCTTGATTAGAATAAAATGTAGTCATCCTGTTTATTTATTTATTCCTCACTGACCTCACAGATGCCTCTAGCATTGAGGACAGAGCTATGGTTGTATTTGTTGAGACTTAAGGAGTTGTAGGATTTATAGAGAGAGCTGCAGGACTGAGAGGATTTCCATGTTGGATAAGAAGGAGAAAGGCTGAGTTGTTGTTGTGACCGTTTTTTCCCTTTCCAGTGGTGAGTGTAAATGTTTATTTGTTATCTGGCTCAGGGCAGAGTGAATGCTGCTGTGGACCAAGTGTCAGGTCAACAAAGTGCTTGTCAGTCTCTCTCCCTAATGTACTGTTGCATGTGTTGTTGTCACTGTTATGCAGTCACGGCTGAAGATTGTGAGTGTAGAGAAATGCTTGTGCTGGAGGCTCTGGTTTAAAACAGCCTGGTTATTGTGTATTATTTTATTTAGAATCAAAGAGTCAGATGTCATGTATGGTTAGATGTATACAGTAGACACGGGATCTCTGGGCCAAGAATATGTTCTGTATAAGGGGAGGAGCTGATTTGACCTTCTACAAGCTTTTCTGCCTCAGTAACATACACATCATCTAGTTGTTTAAGTATTTTTCCACAGCAAAAGAACCACTCTGTTTAGCCTTCAAAATAGTTTGTTTCTAATTATGTATTTACTTTTGAAAGTGACATATTTTCCCTCAAGAATCCATCCTACACAGATATTGAGTTTTGTATCAATAATGCGTCAGCATGTATACTCACTCAGGTTAAACAGACTAAGAACCTTGGTTAGGTCGATTTGCAAGTAGATAGCAGCAGGGCCCTGTTTGGTCATAAAATATTAACAAAAATTGATTTAGCCTATTTGTATGAACTTGCTTTTACATCTGCAGTCTGTGCATACCCCTGTGTGCACTGTTTAAATGGTACCTGCTGATTAGTAACATGTACTACATTTCAAATGATGTTTCTCTGCGCAGCATTAGTTTCCTCAAAATACCATGATATTACACACTTTTCTGAGTTTGGCTAACTTTGCCAATTTGCTAACAGGAAATGTCCAATTTTGTACAATGTAGTGCAATTGAGCAGCACAGACTGTCGGGAAACAGGAGGAACAGTCATCCCTCCTGATATACAAGCATATATATATATAAACTGGTGTATATATACAGTATAATATTATGTATTTTATTATTCAGTTTTATTTATGGATGATACTCATGAATGAGCCTGTTTTTGCAAATGCTGCCAAAAATACATTTCCCATGTGGGACAGACCGAACTGAACAATTCCAAAATAAGTTTATTGGCACCATTTATCTCCTCAAACTGAACCCCACAATTTCAGACTCAAATAATTCCAAGTCAAATTTAGCTCAGTGGAAGATAAAAGTTTTAAAAAATCATACATTATCTGGCTTAGTGTTTTGGATTCATTCAGACCCCACATTAATAGAACTGTTTCATTTTTTATACGTTTTTCATGTTTAGTTTCCATTACCTTAATTTCATGCCATACACCTATTAAACATACAAAATTGTATATAAAGCTAAACATTATTGTCCTAATCTTTTAAAGCTGAAGTTGGTAACCATGAGCAAATACAATTAAAAAAAGTTATTTTTATAAAATTGTCACTATATCCTTACAGTAGTGCATGAGACAGATAATCTGTGAAAAGCTCCTAACGGCATTTACAAGATTTCAACGTGACCAAAGGAAAACTTACAACTTACTTTACAGCAGCAGTCAATCACTGCTCGCAAAACTCGCAAACTCTGATCAAACTGTCAAACTAGGCAGCGCTGAGCAAATATGAATCAATATTCTGTTAAAATTAGGGCTGACCGTAATGCTTTGAAGCTTCGACCTTTACCATGGTAATCGACCTCCAAATCAGTATTCAAGTGCGTGTGTGTACAGTGGTGCGGTAGCGGAACTGTCCCGGGCACTGAAACGGGGGAGATGGAGAAAGATAGACAGAAGAACATGTCAGCCTGCCGCGACACGCTGCTCCACAAAGCTTCGAATAACTTCGAATACTTCTCACCGAAGCTTCGAAGCCCAAAAAAATGGTATTCGGCATAATGTCTATTTCTCGCCTCAAATGTTTTCAGAAACATCTTGTAGTGTACTGTTTAGCTGTAAAATGAGAAGTTTGCTCTGGCCGGTGGGCGGTGCTTGCTTTGGCTTGACTGTTTTCAACATGGCTACCGGGTCACAAACTTTCAAATTTTACAGCTAAACAGTACACTACAAGATGTTTCTGAAAACATTTGAGGCGAGAAATAGGCATTACAGTAACAGAATATTGATTCATATTTGATCAGCGCTGCCGAGTTTGACAGTTGATCGGAGTTCGCACTCAGTGATTGACAGCTTTCCAGAGACTGCTCGTCTCCAACTCAGCTTTGATTGGTTGTTTCTGTTCGGGCGCGGTAGAGACTTGCAAATGCCATTAGGAACACGAGGAGGAAGCAGAGGAACGTGATTTTTTTCTCTCGAAATTATCAGTCTCATGCACTACTGTCAGGATATAATGTTTTAGAAAAATAAGTTTTTATCATATTTGCTCAAAGTTACCAGCAGCTTTAATACCCGATGGAGATAATACTGCTATTGTTCTCTTTTGACGTGTTGTTGTCATTGAAGGTTAAATCCAGCCAGACCACCATTTGACCCATTTGACACAGCAGTGGTCATTGATCTGCCTTCCTTATCGTAGCTTTGTATGCTTTTATGATGGAGAATAGCATCTACATGTGTTGCTATTATCGCCAAAAACTGAAGTTTTTTTTCATTAGGTCTTGTTAAACCGTGCATGCCTGAATTGCCTGTGGTCGTAACTTTTACAAGCCAGCTGATGGCCTGTAATTTACTGCTCCTGCTGCAGTTATTTTTCAGTGCAGCTGTGGAAGATTGGTTTTCCATTTCTCGTCCTTCTACAATTCAAATCGCCTGTGGAAGCGTCTCAGTCCCTCGTGGAAGTTTCATTTAAAGTTCCCTGGCTCCAGGGAATGGTTGGCTAAGTTGTGCTATTTGTTCATTTATGTGGTATTTTTAACTCAGATTTGGTACACAGTTGTGACTTATATTGATAGGCCTAAATAAATACAGTATTTTTATTGTTAAATTCCCATCTAGAGTTTCTTTTTATAATGTTTTGGCAGGCTGTATTTTCCGTTGCAGCACAGAGCTGACGGAAGACATTTTTATTTCTTTTGTCCACCTAGTTGTTCTTATTTGAATTAAGGGGACATGTGGTGGTTTGATATTTGAGGATTCAGGCTGTCTGGATTTCAGATAAGATGTGCTATTAACCTTCACCCCATTTTCCTACTTTGCAGTTCTACTGTATAACCTTATGGCTTTTAACTTGTACATCACATAAAACTACTGTAATACTGTCTGCAGCTCTTCATGCAGTGTCTGCCCTCTTGTCTGGCTCTTTTTAATAGTTCCCCAGATTATCATAAGGTCTCGAGTATCAAGCTCAGGACTGGCCACTTGGTGAGGCTGAGAGTAGTCGTCCTCGACACACTCCTCATCCTCCCGTCTTTCCTTTTGCTCTACAGTTACCTCAGTTACACATCACTGTGTCCCAGTTCCATACTACATATTAATTGTATACAGTATGTACTAATCTTTATAATATACTTTTTTTCCTTCAGATATTATACAATAAATACAAGTACTTTACTGTTTCATACTACCTGGAAATGATTCAATATGTGCACTGTGCAAATCAGACTTGAACTTTATAATGCCACTGCCAATTAAACTTAACATAGAGACAATTAGATGTTTTTCGAAATTTCAATAGTTATTTTTGTGTTTTCTGAGGTGTTATTGGAGCTGTTTCACCAACATCCACAATTAGATTTTTTCCAGCTGTGAGCAGCTCTTTCATTTCCTTTGTGCATTGCTTTGTGGGAGAATGGTGTCTATCATCGCTACACCCACAATCTAGTGCTTTTTAGCAGCCTATGAATATACTGTCTTTTTCGCCATGCTGGCACCACGGTGTGTTGGTCGCTCAGTCCACCACTTTGGTCCAGACTGAAATATCTCAATAAACTAATTTTGTACAGACATGTACCGTCTGTGGTGATTCCCTGACTTTTCCTCAAGCGGCACCAGGAGGTTCACATTTGTGTTTTTTAGTGAAATGTTTCAACCATTATTGAAGATTTTCCCCTCTCAGGACTATGAGATCTTTTTTTTTATTTTGTCCAATACTTTGGTTTATGACCAGATTCCTGTAAAACTAAAACCTAATGACATTCCCATCAGCCTCAGCTGTAGCCTACTTTGTGTTTAGTGCTAATTGTTAGCATGCTAATGCGCTAAAACTAAGATGTCAAACATAGTAAACATTATACCTGCTTAACAACAATATGTTAGCATTGACGTTGTGAGCATGTTAGCATACTGATATTAGCATTAACCTCAAAACACAGCTGTGCCAAAGTACAACCTCACAGAGCCGCTAGCATGTAGACTCTACGTTATTGTCATTTATTCAATGTGAACACACTACAGAACCTGCCTAGAATTAGCGTGTAGTAGGGCTGCACGATTATGGCCAAATTATAATCACGATTATTTATCACGATTTTGGTTGACAAAATATTTTTATTTACATATGAATAAACCAAGCACTGCTTTCACTTCCATGTTGTGCTACATTCTTGCTAATGTACAAATACTTCACATCAGAATAAGACTGGTCTTTATACACAGTGCATCTCCTAGAAGCAAAATTAAATTGTAACAAAGCTTTTTACCCAGAATGAAATCAACAGAGCATTGCTTTCACTTTCACATTGTGCTAGATTCCTGCTAATTAACAAATTTTTCCAAACGAGTAATATACAGTATACAGTATATTACACTTCTACTCTGGATTGCAGCCTCAACGTTCAGGAACGCATTTTTAAACGTCAATGTCGCAGTCAATCGTGCATTTAATTGTGGGAAGCCGAAATCGTGATCAAGATTAATATTTGATCAATTGTGCAGCCCTAGCGTGTAGTGTAGTATGAAACTGGGATGCTGTGCAAATCTTTGTATGTAGCTCTTGGAAAACAAACCATCGTGCACAGCGATGTCACAAAAAGTCTGCCTCGGTCCTGCTTTTTCCATTCTACCTCTCTCCCTCCCTTCAGCCACTTTCTCACTTCCCCAGCCCCTTGCTCTGCCATTCTCCATCCATCCACCAGATGCCCTCGGACCTTGTCACCTGACCCAGTCACCTGACCCTCTCATTCACCTGTTCACCTGTTTCCACTTTCCCTCATCATTCCTGCAGTATAGTACCGGCCCATTTCCACTCATTCCCTGCCAGATTGTCAGTGTTGCTTTGTGCCTTGCTTTCCAGCAACCTGAACCTACAACCCTGAATTCTGGGAGCTGTACCTTCCTACCTGTAAGCTTATGTATCTCCACTTCTTCTTCATTACATCACTGAACTCTTCCTGTCTGCCTGGACTGACTGCATTTGCATCCTTCCTCTGCTGCCTTGTATTTTTCAAATCAGGTAACATCTAAATTAAACAGATTACAATTTCTGAAAAAAGTTGATGCTGCCTGTTTATCAGAAGAAGGACCTGCCAAATAAAGGTACAGCAGGCTTTGCGGTAACCTAATGTCGATCTATCCTGACTGTGTTTGTTACCATCCACAGATCATCAGAGTCAGGTGATGGACCAAGAGGATGGACGACGCTGAGAAGAATAAGTGGAGGTGCCAGTGACAGTCACATGATTCCTGCTACTCTATGAAGGTAAGCATCTCTGATATCTTTGAGGTCACTCTTTAAGAGATTCTATCTCCCTGTTAGACTGTACGCAAAATGATTGATCAATATTTCAATAAGAGTATTCAGCCTTTAATTTTATATTCATGTTCTGAAAGATGATATGTTGCAGAAATTACCTGGACCCTTATTTATAAAAATTGGACACAAATGAATCTTTAATGGTATCTTAAGGTCATTTTTCAGTTTGTACATGAGTTTGATTTATTAAATAATCTGAATGAAGCTGAATCTGCCCATTTAAAAAAAACATGTTTTACACCTGTCTGATATAAACCATTGTAATAAATCAAGCATTGCTCACTGATTAGTTTACACATTTTCATGCGGCACCGTTGGCATCTTAATGTAACATTGTAGGAACTGAAGTTTCAATCATGAGCCCATCATTTCTATTTAAAGATTTAACTTGTTTTGAAGAGGAGTAATACTGGCGGCATTTAAATTTGAGGGCACTTTGTATCAAAATATTTATGCAGCCTGCACACAGCTCACCACGGGGGGCTCACATGTGGTTCTCAAGCCTGGAGAGACCTCAGCACAGCAAGCAAGTAATGTGCAGATATAAACCTGGTTTAGAATTGATGCATGAAAAGTTGATGTTTTACAGAGAGTCTTTTCCTGCACACATGGTAAAATCAAATATAATACTGAGGCTTTTCTGCAAATGGAGCCCATAAATTGAAACATTTCAGCTTTCATAGGCTGAAACGCTTTAGTTTGTACATCGCGTTGTCCAAAATCAAAAGTGTTTTTAGTTGTTATGAAGGCAGAGTGAAAAACTGACCAACATAGAAAGGGGAAGACGCGATATTGTTTAAATAAGGAGATAGTGGTGCACATTTTCAAACACTCTCCTGGAAGTCAAGAACGAAAAAGGAGAGGTAGATAGGAAAGTTAAAATCCTGACTCCTTTCTCAGCTCCGCACAGCTGGCCAATCACGATGGGATGGGATGAAGAGTCACATTGTCGTTTTCGGAAAGTTACAGAAATCGGCGGTTGCTGGGTCACGTTTGGGTTTGGTTTTGTTTGTACATTAGGGAGAAGAAAAAGATAACCATTTCCAGTATGTTTGAACTCCAAAATGTATAAATTAATTGATAATAATGAGGACGCATTAAGACCCGATCGCTCAGACCACTTTCAGAGGTGGTCTGGGCCACATATGGCCACATTCTTTTAGCAGTGTGTACGCGAATGTGTCCTGGGCCACATTAAGGACCGGCTACTCAACTGACGTCCCGCTTGGATCCGCGGGTCTCACTGCGCTCCTCATGTGAATAGACAGGCAGACGCGAGCCTCGTGGCATGGTAACAACTTCTGTGTACTAATGTATCCTGTCTGTATTTTATTAACATATATCTTATGTATAGGCTACATATCTACAGACTATCAGTCTGCTGTATTGGCCGTATGTTTACTGAGTGTTTATTTGCATATAGAGCGGGGAAGTGAGAGCCGATCACAAGTGGTCACTGGAGATGCATGTGGAGACGCATTCCAATGCCAGGTGTGAACAGACGTACTTAAAGCTGTCCGCTTGTGATCCGATCACTCAGGACGCATGTTAATGCCAGGTCTGAACAGGGTCTATGTCTCTGGCACCTCATCAAATAATTAGCAGACCTGTATTTAATAGTGGTGCAACGGTTCAACAAGCCCATGATTAGGTCGTACGTCATTGAGCGGTTTGTTCTTTTACGGTTCGGTTCAACGATGACGCAACCATCTCCGAATCCTTATCCAACATCGGAGAGGTATGGAGGGAGAGGGTTTTCAAAGCTACTCGACCATCAGACAAGTAGTGCTCATAAAGCATACTTCAGTCTGGTGATATTTTATATCAACAGATCCCATGCAAAGACCTAAACCACCAATGAATTGATCCTGCAAATGTGTTTTCTGTGCAGCCAAAGTCTGATATATGTTATTCCTCTATTGTTGTCAAAAAACTAAATTAAAAACACATCAGTGAGACACTGCGTTATACTGGGAGACATAATCTTTCAACGTTGTCACTGTAGTTTATCTTGAATCAAATCCTGCTGTCGTATTTACATACACATTCAACACCAAATGTGTATTAACCCACTGAAAGTAGCCCCTTGCAAATGTACTGTTTACTCCTGTTTGAGTAACGTTTTCTAAAAGCTAAAGTGCCCAGCTGTTTTAGCCTTTACAAAAAAATGTAAATCTATGTTCAAGACCTGTTTTTAAATGACTTATGACTTCAGTTGGAAGGAAGGGGCTTGGACACAGTAACACAGACAGTTAGGCAAGTTGGAAAGTAATAAGAGATGGACTAATGCATTGTTGGTTTGGATCTATTTGTGGGATTTATTGACAGTAACAAAAGTATAGAATAAGGCCAGCATTATCCTATAAGCTTCCATTTGCAATGCCTCATGGGAAGAAAAAAAAAATGAAATGACGAGCGTATCAACATTGGTGGTGACTGAAAAGGGGGAATTTAGTCCACAGAAAATCCTATGGCAGCTTTTTTTTTTGAGCTGTTGGTTTCATCAGCCGGCATTTCTATATATGAGATTACTACACATATAAAATTGATTTGTTGGTTCAGATCAGAGGATACGAGAAACATTCAAACCCTCTGCAGAGAGTGTGGGCAGTAACCAGAGATGAGATGTATCTTATCATCCGTAGATATTTTCCCAACCTCTAGCTGAGGCATCCTTGAGCAGGAATTTAACCTCTAATCGACACAGTGCCCTGACCACAGGCTGAGAACAGTTTTCTTATTAGAGATTAATAAGGCATGGCTTTAAACACAAGGTATCCCCAGTGTCATTACTTATGATGGATCGAATGGCACTAAAGGATGAAGGACAGCTTCATTTCTATATTTATTTATGATTGAATATGTTTTGTATTTTCAGTATGGCACGCTCGGGGTTGAAAGAAAAGTAACAACTTCTTCTTCTCTTGGCTTTTTATGGCTGCATTAATCAATATTTCTATATGAACAGTGAGTCAAATTACAATGTGTAATGTGAAAGGGGTTTCTTGCAGAGAAATGTCACCGAACCAGGGTTGGAAATAAACTGTTTTGGCCACCTGCCACTGTGGCTGGTAGATTACAAATTTTACCATCCACTCAATAGATTACCATTGTTTTTTTGGCTGGTGAGTGAAGCAAATCTCGCAGTCAACCCTGCACCCACTGCAGTTACACTCACCTCTACGGAGTATTTAACCTCTTTCAGCTCGTTGTTTTGGTTTTACGGCACCAAACTTCACTGTTTTAGCTCACTGTACGGCTCTCATCAACCTCATTTCTAGCTGTAGCAGAGTTGTTTTCAGCAAAAAGAAAGCTCTGATAAACTCACTGAATGATACCTACCCAACACCAAATGGAAGACAGATAAAGTTAGCTACCAGGTGAACATAGTGGAGCATTCAGCAGCTAAAAATACAGATATTTTTTTAAGAAGTTGGTGGGTGCCAAAGCAGGGCTAAAAGAAGAATGAATATTGGACTTATATTTGTTAAGTGGCCAGGAACACAACTCCAAATTAATGATAATGTTGCTCTGTGTCTGCTGGAGGTGAAAACATTAGCCTTAAGCTTTATAAGACTAGAATATGTCAAACGTGTGTGAACATTTCCAGTTTATTGTGGATTTCTGTTACCAAGTAGCAAAATAAATTAACGCAGCTTTGAATGTCCCATATTGTAGAAAGTGAGATTTCCATGTCTTTTTTGATTATATAGCAGGTCCAGGTGCTATATAAATACTGTGAAAGTATCAAATAACAAACATAGGACTTTCAATTAAGGAGACCAGTGTTCATGTCCCAAAGTTTTGTTGTGTTATTTTGAAGTTATGTTTATAACGTGTTTTTAGTGTTTTACGTCCGTTTTGTTGCATGGCTTAAAAGTGACACTCGAAAAGAGGAGTACAAATGACATGCTGAATGTCCTTGTAATGTTGTGCTATTTATACGCCTTCCCATGAGATCGGGTTGGCTAGGTATATTCAGACAGACAGTATGAGAAAAATAATGTGGTTTTTTTTAACATTAAAGCATGTAAACATGTCCTAGTAGAAACCCAAAATACAACTCTCTCTTAAATTTTACCCCTTAAAAGATAACAATAGTGGACGAGAGATATATACACTTCACTTCTTATGGCAGCCAACTTCTGCTTCCCTGCCTACTGACCATGTCAAGGTTCAGAAACAAAACTTTTCTATATCTCTGAGGCCGTTTTATTAATTTATGACCGCTCACTGCAACCTTCAGTCCGACTTCACAGTATCTAGGGTTTGTGCCTGAGTGGAGACTTGAAAGCAGCAGGGGACATAAATCTGTTTTATCAAGGAGACATACTGTATAAAAGGGTTGTAATCAAAACCTGTTAGCATGGCAGATCAAGACTTTATTTGTCACACCCCACTTCAGCTCTGCAAATTCACGATCAATAGCTGATTAAACCCACTGAATCAAGCATGTTCCGGTCTTTGGACTTCATGAAAAGCACTTCCTGATTGGTGTCCAATTTGAAGTTGTTGTTATTCTTTCCAATAAGACATGTTTATGGTGCGGGCTGAATTGCTTTGCCTCCTCTGGATGAATGCATCACGTCTGTGATCAGGGACAACAAAAAATTTCCCAGCGGAGTGCTTCTTCTTCTTCTCTCAGCCGTGCTGGAGGAGATCTGGCAGGCTGTAAAGAACCGGGAAGAGTCTGAGCCAACAAGTGAAATAAGACCTCAGTGCTGAGACTTTAGAAACAAATATTGTTTACATGCTGTATAGCAGGTGTGGCAGAATATTTCTATCTCTGTGATATACTGTGTTGGTGTTGCACTTCAACTTGTGTGAGCGGAGCCTGGAGATCTGACCTGATTTTACTGTTATAACAGCTTCAAAGGAAACGATCAGCCCAAATAGTAAATAGGTCTGATACTGCATATATTGCCATTCAGTTAAAAGCAGTGTAGACAGCGTGCAAAGCCTCCACATCAACAGCATTTAACTGTATGTGGGATTTTATTTCTGATTATTTTGGGGGGTATATTCCTCGTACACAATAGCTAAACATAGCTAAATTAAGATCTGTGGTGACAAAGGTTGAGATGGATATGATTATTCATTCTTTTATTTCTTCTCGTTTAGATTATTGTAACGCTCTTTTTACCTGTTTAAATCAAACTTCTTTGAACCGTCTTCAAACTGTCCAAAATGCAGCTGCTCGGCTTTTAACTAGACACAACAAGAGATCACATATCACCCCTATTTTATCCCCCTCTGCACTGGCTTCCAATTAAATTTCGCATCCATTTTAAAATACTGGTGCTAACCTTTGCATGGTCAAACACCCCAGTATATTACTGACCTCCTCCTCCCTTACACACCAAATCGGGCTCTTAGGTCTTCTGACCAAAAACTTCTGGCAGTCCCCCAAACCCACTACAAAACCCGAGGTGACCGTGCCTTTCAAGCTGTCGCACCCAATCTA
The DNA here is from genome assembly GCA_916701645.2 of Sebastolobus alascanus. Classification (NCBI taxonomy): domain Eukaryota; kingdom Metazoa; phylum Chordata; class Actinopteri; order Perciformes; family Sebastidae; genus Sebastolobus; species Sebastolobus alascanus. The sequence continues at coordinate 634,402 of CAKAOJ020000044.1, forward strand.
TGGAATGCCATCCCCCTATCGCTGCAATCCCTAGACTCCTGTGACATTTTTATGAAGCAGCTGAAAACGTTTTTATTTAGACAGGCTTTTGTTAATCTGTCTGAATAACTGCTCCACTTTACTTATTGCTTTTATTGGCCTTTTCTTGACTGTATTCTGAACTTTTTACGTGTTTATGTGTCTCTGTCCTCATTTGTTTGTTTTGTTGTGATTTTAGCTTGACAGCCCTTCGCTTGTCATCGTTACTTTTAATATTGACTTGATGTATCTTTTTTTTTTTTTTTATTAATGCAAAGCACTTTGTGATTTTGTATCTGTGAAAAGTGCTATACAAATACACTTTACTTACTTACTTAAAATGCACTGTATTGTTTGTAAAATGTCTACATGTTTTGTTTTGGAAGTTAGCAGTTTGAGGAGTAGTTTTGGGAAAATATGTTTATTCACTTTCTTGATGAGATTTAGATGAGAAGATGACACCACTCTCATATCCGTATGGTAAATATAAGGTTACAGCCAGCAGCCTGTTAGCTTAGTTTAGCATAAGGACTGGAAAAAGGGGCAAACAGCTAGCCTGACTGTCCAAAGCTAGGTAAAACAAAATCTGTATATCAGCACGTCTAAAGTAAAAGGAATTGACTTTTTCTTGGCGGGGAGCAGTGCTATGCTGGAGTCTTGTTGTCACTGTGACGTTGCCAGTAGGGATGTCACGGTGAGGAAATTTTCCCACCGATTAATAAACTTGTGACAACATTGGTCTTACCGATTACACCGGACATTTTACAAGCAAAGATGAGGCTGGATATCTGTAGAGCTTTGATCTTTAACGTTGGATGGCTGTGTGTCTGGCCTCTCCGGTAGAACTTTTGTTGGGGTAGCAGGTTTCCACCTGGCGCCGCTGTCCCGCGCACACCGGCTGTAAACGCTCCGTCCTCCCAACTGGTTTGTAGTGCATGTTCGTGCATGTGAGCGTGCCCCACTGGCTAGGTCACGGCCGCCGCTCTGCACTGCTCTCATCCGGCGGTTACAGCTGATAACACCGACCTGACCGACAGCGCCGTTGCAGAAGTGTAGCACCCACCCTCTGGTTCCCCCCAGGCTAACACGGTTAGCTCTGTCAGCAGTGTGGCTGTTGTTTTTCACTGTTAGCTCTGTTAGCATTGTTAGCATGCAGTTGAGAGCCGAGGCTATAGAAATGCTCCCATCTCGCATTCAGCATCTTTAAGGTTGATTGTGTCCCTGAAATTGTTAATTAGGGTGTACAGTATGGATACTTTGCTTTACTTTGCTTTGAAATGACTCTCAGAATCATTCGACTTGATATTGTCTCGCTATTTCCCCTCCATCGGTTGCCCTTTTATAATTCCTCTTGGTTTGACACAAACCAGTGTTTGGGATTTAGAGCAGCAATAGATGGATTAGAACATCGAGAGAGAGAGAAGCCTCAAATCCAGTGTGTCTTTGAGGTGCTGTCTCATGTAATTAATCTGCCTAGCCTCACTGCACTCCTGCCACATTTCACGATGACACTAATAATGCCTAATTATATGATGTAAAATTTTAGTTCGTGTTTAAACATGTAATTTAGGTAGAGTAATGGTGCATATAATGTATTTTACTTTTAATCACCGGGTTTTTCGCGAGGAACTGAAGGAGTGAGGCTTTGCATTTCAATACAGCCACTTGATTAGGGAGTATGGTTGTTGCTGTTGTTGTTTTTCAGCAGATACTGTTTACTCTGAGCTCTGCCTCCCAAAATTCCCTCCTCCGCCCCTCTCCTGGAGACAACTCAAAGACCCCCTGCTGGCAGCTCAGCGGAGCAGCTTTATCTGGGTTCTCCGCTCTCGCATCTCTCCACAAGCCTCGTCTCATTGTGTCACCCCAATGTGTCAGCCACAGGCTGCAAGTCACAGTCACAAACTGCATCTCAGGGATGAGAGAGCCATTCATTAGAGCATCACCACCAGCCCTCTCAACAAAGGTTCACTGTTTCATTTCCCATCGCTCCATACGCATGTAAATTAATACGAATAAAGAAGCAGGAAAGTGGATGTTCTGTTGACAACAGTTAAGGGAATTTATGTGCAGAGCAACCGAGATAATTTTCAAAGTTATCTCTTCAAAGGGATACTTTGAAAAATATTGTGTGCGTGCACAGCTGAGAGTAACATTTTCCCCCATAAAATATGTACAATATGTACACTAACAGTAAGAAATACAGCGAACCACATCGACTTGTGTTTTCAATGTCACCTTAGCTTTAAATTCCCAGATTAATGCCTGTTTAGATCTTTGTTTCCAACATGAATACACAATCCAGCTGCTCTGAGGGGATGTTTGTCCCCTTTGGTTGTTTTAGAGGGTGCATGGAAGTTTGTCTTTGATGCGAGTTTAGGGATAACCAAGATTACAATAGTATATATCAAAGGCTGCCGAGTCCAGGGATCCTGATCACAAGCACAGTTGGGGGTTGCCAAATGAAAAGTAAACTTTATTTGAACCCTCATGAACTATTAATTAGGCTTTAGGCTTGACTTTGGTGATGTCAAACCTAAAGACTGAGGATTAGTTAGTGCAAACACCTTCCGTCAGCCCCCTGGAGAAACCCACAGCAACAACTTCTTCAAGGGTTTTACACAGTAATTACAGATACTTGAATGCTGCCTATTTTTTTTTTTTACATTTCATGCAAATACAATATTTAAACATAGGCTTCCTCTCTGATTAGCAACCAGAAACTACGATTTAAAACTTATATTGTGTTTGGAGCAGTGGGCTACCTCCGGGTCTGAGAAGTGAAGCTAATGCGGAAGTACCTTAAACTTACATTCTTTCTAACAGCCAGCAGGGCGCGACTCCTCTGGTTGCAAAAAGAAGTCTGATTGTGTAGAAGTTTATGAGAAAATGAGCCTACTTCTCACTTGATTTATTACCTCAGTAAACATTGTAAACATGAGTTTATGGTCTCAGTCGCGAGTTTCAAGTCTTCTTCAATACAGCCTGATGTTCATTTAGTAAATTATGGTCCCATTTAGAGTCAAATAGACCATAAAGCAGGGTATGCTTTAGGGTGTGGCTACCTTGTGATTGACAGGTCGCTACCACGGTGTTGTCTGGTCTGGGAGTTGTCTGTATTTTCGTGTTACAACTTTAACCCTTTCACAGTGTGTTTTCAGTTCATGAAAGTTGATTATAACCTTTTTGTTCGCCTGAAAATGTCTTATTCAGTGTTCGGTTGTACTTAGCTCCACCCTCTTGTGTCACTTCTGGTTGCAAAAAAACAAAATGGCGACGGCCAAAATGCCGAACTCGAGACTTCAAAACAGCAGTCCACAAATCAAAGGGTGACGTCACTGTGACTATGTCCACATCTTATATACAGTCTATGCTTTGGAGAGAACTCCAAACGTTGCATGTCTTTAAATCTCTCCTTAATAAACTCACACTGCATTGACTCAAAGTGGGAATTTCCAGTATTTCTGATACTTTAGGGGGCAGCGAGTTTTACCTCAACAGTCGATTTTCTTGTTGCTGGAGCACTGAGCCAAAACAGACCAACGTAACTATTCAAAAAAGAGTGAGGAAGCATTTTTTATTTTAAACGGGGAACCGAATAGCAGGAGATTTATCATATTTTAGTTATTTATTTATTTACTGGGGCGCCGTTTTTTATGATGCATTAGAAATATGTGAAATGTGAGCAAAACCCCTGGTCAGTTTTTCCACATTATAATAGACTCTGATGTGATTTTCCACTCGAAGAAGCTGAACCAGACTCCAATTGCAAAAGTAGACATTTAAGCTTTGTGTTAAATTATGAGCACACTGGATGAACTCGGCCATCTGAATTATGTTTTACTGCCTAGGAACGAAATGGCCTCCTCTCATAAGCTGGTTGCAGGATAAAATACTGTCCTTTACTGAACGAAGCTGGTTTGCTGACTCATATAAAAAGAGTTGAACATATATCACCAGCTCACCCCTCCATCCCATTTCTGTCCGTATATTTCCCCAGATTTTTATGAGACGTGACATCGTCCTACACGAGCCCACTCACACTCTTCCACTTTGTTGTTTTCACATCTCTCTCACCAGCAGCCTGGGAGAATTAATTTTACTCCTGTAAGCAAAATACTGTCACTGCAGTAATCCGGTAAGAAAGACTTATTTATTTCATTCCTCTCTGGCAGTATTGATCTGTGGAGCTATCTGAGCCCTGTGGTGAGATTGTATTCCACGCAGAGTCCACGCAGGCAGGTAGGCAGGACTACTGCAGCGTGAACCAACATGTCAGCCATCCTGTCAGCCGATAAACCCCCGCTCCTCCTCTGTGAGCACATTTAGAATAGATTTAAACACAATACTACCTGTCACGGATGTTTTACTGCTGTATTTTGATAGCTGGGTCCAAAGATTTTAAACATCGAACTCTTGTTCTCTCACCATGATAGATTGTCAGAGACCACAGTACAGTGTTGGCTGATTCAGTGTGTTCAAAAGGGAGGAAGGAAGATTTCTATTGGTAGAGTAGGACTTGAATAGTCATACTCACAAGTGACTTCTGAATCAGGCACTAGGTTAAAAGTGGCAAAGACTATGACTTGGTTAAAAGAAGTACAACAAACACTGGACAGTATTTCATCCTGGCATTGACAAGAGTCTACAGCCATGCTAGCGGCTTTGTGAGGCTGCACTTAACAGGTATTCAGACCAAAAACAGCCCTGCCTTAAAACAGTGTAGGGGTCTGCGTTGGTGGGGGGCTGTTGAAATACGATCAAGAAAGTCCAATATAAGTAATAGATTAATGTGTTTAAAGGCTTATCACATGCCAAAACACAGCAAAACTGTTTGTAGCACTCACAGACAGGATTTTACAACTCTGGAAAGCAACTATTTTATCTTTTGTTGCAAAGGTTGTGAGGTAGAAATATGGCGTCGACATTACAAAGTAATCCACCAGGAATGTGCGCTTGAATGTATGTGATTTGCCAACGCAGAGGCTTGTGTTGCAGTTGAACCTGGTTCAACTTTTTCGCTGGACGACCCTGCATTGTTTAGCTAGGTGCACCTCGCTGCGTTGACGAACTGGCTCCATTCAAATGAATGAGAGTCAAGTCGGCTCTGAACGCGGCCTAATGCCTAGTTCACACTTCACGACTTTAGCCCTGATTTCCCACTCGCCTGTTCAGTGACACGAGCCGAGAGGCTTGCCGGTGCCTTGCAGACACATTCCAGATATCTAGCAGGCTAAATATCTGGATCTGTCGGGGACTCCGGCCACGGGCTACAGCCAGTGAGAGCGCGAAACACGGGTTGAGGGGAAACCTGGAGGAGGGATCGCATGTAGCAATAGGAACTTTACTGTATGTGTTGCAATTGCAACACGGGCCAAGGGTGTTGGATGTAACCCATAGTTTTCTGAAGAGCTGCTCTGGCCGTCGCCATCTTGGCAGACACGACACAGCCTAACTTCCGGCTAATCCAAAAATGGGCAAAGAGGCGGCATGTTGGTGGAGCTGAGGCGACCCGGATGACGCAGCAGAGCAGACAGCTAGCAGCTAGCAACCTGGTACAGCACCCATCTGCAACTCAGAGCGGCCACGCCCTCAATTATGCCAAACATTAAGCCTTGATATCATTTAAACGGGTGAGTTATATAAAAATTCAACCCCCCCCGTACAGTTGAACGGGGAAATTAACTATAGAGACCAAAACATTTTTGGTACCAGGCTGTAAACATGTTTATTTTTGCTGTAAAGCTTGGCATTTTAACATGGGGGTCTATGGGGATTGACTCGCTTTTGAAGTGCAGTTTTTGGCACTTCGGCTTCATTTCCAGCCCCGGAGGTTTACCTCTTGGTGGAAACAGGCTATTATGTGAACACGTGTGCCATCTACGCCTGCGTCACTTCTCATGTGTGTTTTTTTGACAAAACGTAGTTTGGAGACCTCATCGGGGATTCCTCCCGGTGAAAGATCTTGTAGTGTGTGATCTCCTCTCTGGTCATTCATGTAGTGTGAAAACCAAAAACCGCTTAAAGACTCACAATTACGAGACTGCTAACATGCTCATGTTTAGTAGGTAGTTTACCATGTTCACCATCTTAGTTTATTTATGTTAGCATGCTAAAATTAGCTACAATGTCAAGAATTGTTTGAAACAATTGACTCATTGTATTTCAAAAATAAGATAAGTTTAAAAAAAAAAAAAAATCGTCCATTCCATATAAATACAGTTATATTTCATTTTAAGAGCAGAACGCTGCAGTGCAGCAAAGTAAAGTAAGTAAAGCAAAGTTAGTTATATAAAGTGAGTTAACTGAAGTTGGAGCGATGGATCAAAGTAGCAGCTCTTCAAAGGTTGACCACTTGTCATCTTAGAAAAGTCAGAAATGTGAATCGGTGATCAGAGACTAAATGTCCTCGACTGCAAGAGCAGGGAGACTTGAGCTTATAGAAAGTAAAATCAAAAGATGAAGTGGCCTCTGCTGATATTTCAGGCTTATTATTTTCAAAATTAAGACACACAAAGCTCAGGAGTTGTGTTAAAATGACCTGCATAACAGCTCTGTTGCAGCTTATCACAACAGGAGATACCATATCAAAACAGTGAAGCAGCATTTGGTTTGGAGAGAGGCAGATAGCACATCAAAACAACCTTCTGTGACTTATAGATTGCATAGATGATTTTCAACCTGAGCACATCAAAGAAAGAAAATTCACTTACAGCAGCAGGGTTACATTTCAAATGTTTTTGAACACAAGAGGAAGACCTCCTACATGGCCACCAGTCTTGGGGAAAGCTGATAAATAGAGCTTGTAATCAGGAGGCTCAGTTGGATGTGTTTACCGCTCCACAGCCTCGTTTCAGTCGAGAGGGGAAACTCCAGGAAAAAAAAAGAGGACGTCAAGTCATATAGACAGAAACCTTTGAAACCGTGAGATAGGAAGAATCAGGGGGAAACATGTTTTCCTTGCTGATATCATGGGTGCAGCAGAGCGATGTCTGCACAGTTAAATGATTATATTACAGTTTGAAAAAACAATTAAACAATTGGATCATGGTGGGTAACAAACTGCTGCAGTAGCTGGTCTGCAGCAGCGATGTCGCTCTATTTTCAGCACTCAATGTGCTTTGGGTCTGATGCATTTAATATCATCAGTGATTTTGTTGCGCTAGTGCAGTGCCCGTTCAAAATGTGCCTGTTCCGAACAGGCCGAATGCTTGGCTTGAAACACACCCTGGTCGGGGTTACTCGCGGTCAGAAACATCTGTGAAATACAGTTGGCGGAGGTAATTTCCAAATGGGCGTATTAGTCGCTTGCTTTGACACAACCACTGCGGTTATAAGGTAGAGCATGGATTTAATAGCGGAGGTATTTTGCTGGGGGTAATGTTATTAGTGTTCTAAGTTAGTATCAAGTCTGACACCGGGGAAATACAGTCTTACTCACGGGGGAAAAACACACCTAGGTCGCGGCTTACTCACGGTCACACCGGTGAAATACACTCTAGTTTGATTCTGCTTCCAGTTGGCTATCCTCTCGTGTTGACTCCAGGGAAGTGAAGAAGAGTCTGGTTGTAGCGTTAGTATATCCAGCATCCTGCAGCAAAAGTGAATGGCTCGCTACAGGTGACATGATCAAGTCTGCATAGCCCTGAAGCCCCGAAACTGAGTGCTGTTTGCTTGTTTATTCAAAGTTTATTAATATTGAACGTGTCACGTGTCCAAATTGCACCAAATTCGACATAGCACTCCACGGCAATACACCAAGTGTGAAGTAGATCGGATGAACGGTTGCCGAGATATGCAAAGGACATCCAGACAGACAGAGATTCCTTGCTTTATAGTTCGATAAGACTTGCATGCAGTAAACCACTTATAATATACTTAAACGTACACTACATGGCCGAAAGTATCTGGATACCCAAACATGTGATTTTTGAGCCGCGCACCGATGTTGGGCGATAAGACCTGGCTCCCTGTTGCCGATCCAGTTCATCCCAAAGGTGTTGGATGGGCTTTAGGTCTGAGCTCTGTACAGGTCAGTCAAGTTCCTCCAAGACACCGAACTCTGAAAACCATTATTAAACTTTATAGACCTGACTTTGTGCACGCGAGTACAGTCAAGGAAAGACCTTCTCAAACTCATGAAGGCAGTGGGGGACAGAAACACGCTGTAACATATGGAGAGAAACAGGAAAATGCAGAAAAGCTGCTGTGTAGCGGGTTAACCGAGGCTTTCACACTGAGATTTTAGGCACATAGGCCAGTGTGGTCAATCGCTAAATGATGCTGGTGACAGCTGATAGATAGCTAACGTTAACTTGAGTAGGAAGCTGCTACAGTACAGTTAATACAGTATAGCAGCATCAGACTGTCGTCTCCAACTAAATCTCAGCCTATAGATCAAACAGTTGGCTATAAACAGGTTAGTTATTTACAGACAACACTAAGCCTAATGGTACCTGGTGATTCAGTCAAATATGTAGCGTCCGGATTAGTCCGGATAAGTCCGGATAAGTCCAGATAAGCAATACCCGGCCACTGTTTTGGGTCATTGATCCACGTGGTTGAGGTGAAAAGGGGCATGATGGCAATCAACCTTAATTTAAGGTATAATTAATAATAACAATTTAAGGTCACAAAATAATTATTAGACATGTTCAAACACACGTCTAATTGCATTGACATCTATAGGATCTTCGTTTTTCTCTCCTTCAAAAAGGGGTGCGGCCTTGACATTTTGCGACATACCCGTATGTGCCGGTCTGATGTATTTTCTAAAATATCATTGTGTGCTGTAGCATTAACATGATGATACAATTAATAATGCACTTTATCTCAGGGAAAAACAGAAACAACAAAGACCATCAGATGGTGTGAATACTTGTTAAAGAATTTACTTTTGTACTTTTACAGTAGATCCTTTCCATTTTGTAAATTATGATCACAACATTTGTTTTTGCAAGGTGAGACCAGAAGCAGTGCATAATCAAAACTCATCTACCTTGATCAGGACTGAGAGCGAGAGGCTCGGGAAGGTTTTACACTTCGTGAGGTGAATTCTGATAACTGTGGAGGTGGATCACTCAGAGCCTTCCTCCATGTTTTTTTATTCATGAATACGGCAAGTGATCAGGTATTTAGAGAGCAACAGTAAAAGAGTTGAGCAGCCTCGGGCCAAGGGTGAGGGCCAGTGAATAATTGAAAATGTCCTGCCAGCCTGGTTCAGGCTTTTTCTGGGATCAATCGCTGGCTGACGTCATGGTTTGGTGGAGTGGTGACACAGGGGGTCTCTTCTGGGATGCAGATTGTGGCAGGTGTGTTAACGTTCTGTGTGATGGTTACTTTCATAGGTTAAAGGATAGGTTCACATCACTTCAAGTCTCTCTTAAAACAATATTCACGTCTGTTTGTACATTGAGACAGTTTTTGTTCGCTGTAATAATTTATGACACACACTCTGACACTGACTATCAAAATTGAAGTATTACAACCTTAAAAACTATTGAAAACTCACTCGAGTTCTGTGTGACAAAGTTTTGCTTGCTGTTAGAAGTCCGGGTGGTGACTGACTGACAGACGTTTTCCCCTCTGGGCTTTCCGTAGCTGTATGCGCTCGCTGCTGAGACCGTTGAGTACAAACCCGTGTACTTGAATCGACTCGACTGCTGCTGATACCAGCTCTCATACATACTCACTGCCCCTGACAATTCTGGGCTTCCTTGGCTCGCCAGATTCGCTCATGTACCAGAATCAGTACTACACTACTGTCAGACACAGTAGGCTCTGTGCTTGTTAGCTTGTTAGCCAGTGGATACTATTCCTGGCTGCCAGAGTTTGACGAAACTCGCTGCTGCAGTTTGGTTGATGGTTAGACGCCGTTTAATGCCTCATAGTGTCAATAATTGTTTTGCATATTGATTTAAATACTTATCCTCTCCAGTTCATTACTTATTTCTGCTGCTGTCATGTTAAAATGTACATACAAGTTGCTGTAATTTTTGTTTGTTCAGTGTAAAAATTATACACAAGTAGCATCAACACAATTATCCAACCCAATCTCATAGGAAGGCGTATAAATACCACAACATTCTGCGCGTCATGATATCGCATTTTAGGCTTTTCGTCATTTTTACGCCAAGGGCTTAACATTGTGTAACAGCTTTTCGCAACAAACTACGGTAACGGCCAAAGTTTGGTTTAGGCAACAAAACCACTTAGTTAGGTTTAGGAAAAACATCATGGTTGGGCTTAAAATAAGTATGTAAACTAAGTAAAATGCTAAGAAAACAACGTAACATAACAACGGAAAAGAGGTCACAAACGTCAGTAAAAAACACGTCACGAACATCACTAATGTAACTAACTTAAAAATAACTCAACAACACTTTGGGTCTCCTGGTTAAAAGTCGTGTGTTTGTTGGACACATCCACCTCCCCTCCCTTCCACCATAAGCGGTCTTTCTCACTTTTTATTCACTAGCTCTGAGCGTAGCATATTTACGCTGATGTGTTTGCATTGCAGTCAGTACAGACTTGTAGACTTCACTACACATGACACGGCAAAAGCAACAAAGGCGTTGTTATTGCACACGAAATGACGATAAGTTATACTGTTGTGTGATTTCATAAATTTTTCAGCTTTATTTAGCTCACAGCTTAATATTTTGGGAGGATAATGATGCATAAATTGCTTTACTTCCACTCAGTACTCACACATTCTTGTCAGCGTGTCCTGCACTCTCTCTCTAGTTTGAAAGGCCTCATACTCAAAATACACAAAAAACTCTAAAGTTCGATTATTCAGAGGTCCGAATCCAGTTTTTAGTGCCAAAGTCTGCATTTTTCTTTTTGTCCCTACACAGCAGCTCAACATGGAAACACTGTCCAAGCAACCTGTTCTCAATCCCAACTTGTAAAATACCGCCGATTGGTAAGTGCCCCTCGGCAGCAAATACTGACTTAATAGCTACCCCTCTAGCGTTAGTTGTGGACATGTCAGGAACAGCACCCTTTAGCGACAGTATGTGACGCACCGGGCTTTCAACTAACTCCAATGTAAACCCTCCACACGTCATTATTCGACAGTCAAAGCAAGAGAAATAGTATTAAGAGAGCGAGAGTCCGCTAAGGGCAGGAGGGAAGGGTGGTAGATTGGTCAAACAAGCACAGGACTTTCAACCAGGAGACCGCTGTTTGTGGCCCCTGTGAAACTAAAAGTAAACGTTGACTTATTTTGTCACGTCAGTCGTTAGTGACGTGACTCATTAGTATCATTAGTCACGTTAACATCAACCATGATCGTCTCCTAACCCTAACTAAGTGGTTGTGTTGCCTAAACCTAGCTTCCTGTGAAAACAGAAGTTTATTTGAAAAGACACTATGCATGTAACAAGCTTATATTGACACACCATCCCTGACACGTCCAAAAGTAATATAAGAGGGGTACCTATTGCGTCAGTATCTGATGCCGGGAGCACTGACTGAGTTGGGAGTGAGAATGTGTTGGTCCAAGGGAGCCACAAAGAGGGGAATTCGGTACTAAAAGCATTGTAACTCTGGAAGATACCCATTTCATTAGACTAATTGTGCTGAAGCCTTATATATTTGCTTCAGCTGAACGTTAGCATGCATGAACAAGGACTGTGGATTTTGTCTCCCATCTCTTACGTTGAAATTACTCTCTTAATGGCGAGTACAGACAGGAGTAGCAATTAAAGCGACCATAAACCCTTTCCATGTTTATATAGGACTGTGAGTGTCGTACTGAGATGGACTAGAAAAAATATGAACCTATCCTTTAACAATAAATGCCCCCAGCAGCCAGTGTTTATAGGCAGCTCTCCTATAGAATTAAATGGCCTTGGTAAACATAATGCAAGTGTGGAAATGTCAGTGATAGCCTCTTTGTATTGGTGCGTGCATGTGCTTGGAGACATACAAATATGCACCAACAACTGAGTTTTTCATGTCATTCAAATGGGTCATAAATCAGCCCTGACCTAGGTTTAATTGCCCCCTGAGCTGCCGTTTCATTGTTTTAAATGCCTCTCCACCATGGTATGGCAGCACAATAACTTCTTGCTGCGAGGATTTTTAAGACAACCCAGTAACAAATGCCGCCGGTGGTGCTGGAATTGCTTTCTTGAGACAAGCTGAACAACCAAGCATAGCATTATGCTTCTTCACGGAATCGATCCCTCCGAAAGGATGTTACTTGAATTAGGCCTCTTGCTCGGAGACTGTTTCCAAGCACTAAAATGGTCCAATGTTTATTCATCGGCCTGGTCTGTTTATCTGGGGGATAGGAATCAATGGATGAAAGAAAATGGGTCCATTTGAAAGAATACTCTTAATTTTCTTAATTGGTTATCTAGTCAAGCAAATTCAAAGAAATCAAAAAATCCTTTAAACTATTATTTCATCCCCACACCTCATTTACTCCTTATTAGACCTCAGTAAATATTGGCTCGCAAACCTCCAGCTAATTAATAATAAACATACCTTCTTCTTTGTCTTCTTTGTCTTCTTTGTCTTCGTCGTTGTCGTCGTTGTCGTCGTTGTCGTCTTCCTATACAGTGAAATACCGTTTAATATTTTTCCTTTTCCAGTCCCAGGCTACCTTTTATATAAATTATAACTTCAATTGTAAATACATTAAAAACAATTACATAAAGTGACACAGATAATTAATAAATAAAGATAAAAACATAATGATACTACTACTACTAATAATAGTAATAATAATAACAATAATAATAATAATAAATTATATCATAATATTATAAGTAAAAGAAAAGAGTAAAACAATTTAAAGGATTCGGTTTTATGTGAGTGTGCTGTCGAGGTTAGTTTGTAAGAAAATGAGGAAAGCGTTGAGTAGAAGTGTCAGATTTTTAGAAAATGCATGTAGGTTTAAAGGTGTTACAATCTCATTATTTTATATAAAAAATTTGATTAAATAACTGTGTGAATGTGAAAGGTGTCACTCAAGTCAGCTTTTCGGCATTTTTCAGCTCTATATTTTGGTTTTCCGGCCCACAACTTTCCTTCATTGGTTCACTCTCACCGCACTCATGTCGTCGTTTTTGGATGCAGCAGGCAGCTGCTTTCAGTGAACAAAGCCCTCAAAACCCACTGTACACTACCTACCTACTCAGCTCCAAAGAGCAGACAGACAAAGTTAGCGACTAGCTGGGGAACATAGTGGAGCATTTAGCAGCTAAAGAGCCAGATATTTTTCTCAGAAGTACTTAGAATTTTCCTTTAAATACATTTTGAAGGAAAGGTAGAAGTTAATTAATTGACTTATCTTTCAAGTTGCAAAATGTTGATGCTGAACTTATCTGCAAAATGTTCGCTGACAACATAATTCATTTATTTTCCTACAATATTTTCTCTTGCAATAAAACATCAGCTCGCAGCGACATGATTAAAGGTGTTATTGATAACATTGATAACATTCAATCACTAGATGTCGCATTCTCCCTCTTCCTCCCTTCCATTGCATTCTCTTCACAACAAGTCGTTGCCAGGCACTTACCGTTAATCTCAGCCATTAATCCGTTTTTTTCCAGACTAACTGACATCCCAGAGATACCACGCTCACAAGCCTTGTTAGAAGTCGGAACCAAACGTCAGATATCTTCCACAGAGATGAACAAAACATTGATTTTGGACCCGCCAACATTTTTTAAATAATTAATTCACAACCATCATTTCTTTTTCAGGAAAAGCCATACTTTTATTCGGCGTGTCTCTGTGGATGTATTATTTTAAAAAATATATATTTGTGTACGTAAAAATGTTATCAATAAGACCTTTAAACTTTATTATTGTTATAGTGAGGCAAAGTCCCTCCCCTTCCAGTGGACCCCATGGGACCTTATTTTGGAAAAAATATGTACCGTAGTCAGTAGCGAGAGACAAATAATTGTTTGATCCTGTTTGAATTGCACCATGAATCACACATACAGTATGATGTTTGTCAATTTAAAAGATAATTTTGCAGGTCAAGAAAGTTGCAGTTTGTTGCAGTATCATTTAGTTTTGTGTGAAACCGCTCAGTGAACTACATCTCTCGTCTCGCACAATATACGTCATCAACACTAGCTAGCTAGCCAACTTAGCTATGACCTCGCACAAATGAAACATTATCTGACCTGATGTGTTTTATCCAGCGACTCCTGGTCTTTTTATCAGCCGGGAAGAGAAAGAACGATTAGACCCGTTGCTGGTGTGAGTTCATCCCAGTAGGAAACACACAGACATCGTAGCTTCAGAGAGAGAGACGTCACTTGCGATTTTTGGGTGTGTAGTCTTTCTAATTACGTATTCTCACAGTCTGATACTTCAACAGTTTCAACAAACTGTGACTTCTTTGACAAATTATGTTTTAAATTGACAAACATCATATGTGTGATTCATGGAGCAATTCAAACAGGACCAAAATATTATTTGTCACTCGCTGTTGACTACCGTTTATATTTTTATCGAAATGGGGTCCCATGGTGGGACTTCCCCTCTCTATGTTTGGTTAAGATCAGGGAAAATGATGTGGTCTTGGTGAAATACTGAAAAAGTCAACAGGGACTTGAAACAACATGTTTACAGTACTTTATTAGCATTTAAATTAAACCACAATCTTTCCCTAACCTTAACTAAAGTGCTTGTGTTGCCATATCACACGCAGGATTTAGATGTGCCCACTATCCATCCCAACCACCTCTGTATAACTTCGGTGTGGTACAAGAACGCAGCACTTTGTTTCCTGGAAAGAAACGTTCTCATCGAACATAATCCTGCGAGAAATTCCCTTAAAACCTAACTGGCAAAACAATAAAGTAATGCTGTATATAAACATCATTTATAGGACTCAAGGCTGCTCAAAATGTGATGTCACTGTTGCGCTCACATCTTGTTTCTGTCATCCCCCAAGTACCCAAATAACAGCTAATGCAGGCTACTTTTCTTTATAGCACTTCGCAGTGACAATCTAAATAGCCTAACATCATCGGAGTCTTGTAATTAATGGTGAAATGGTCACATATTTTCATTACTGATGTAAGTGTGATGAAGTGCGTGCAGCCAAAAATGAACTCAGAACTGAGGTCAGATGTTTCAGAGGAAGTACTGCAGCGAGTTTCTAAAGCCAGACCCCCCGGTGTGTATTTTCTCTCTGCCAGCCTCCAGCAGCTCGCAGAGATGAGCTGTCTGGGAAGAGAGGCCAATGCAGCGCTTCTCGTCTCATCTCCTCCTAATCCGGCAGCAGCTCCCCCCGCACCCCCCCCCCCCCGCCCTCAACCACCACCACCACCACCTCCTCCCCACCCCGCTCAGTGACACTTAGCACTGGACAGTCCTTCCAATATATTCCACATCCCATTTCACCTTCGACTAATTGGAAACCTGGAGTCTCTCTGTGTTTTTTTCTGTCATGATTTCTTTTTTTTTTTTACATATCCTTTGTTCTCCCTCTCCCCTCAGTGTCTGCCGTCTCCTTTTTTTCTCCATCATCTCAATATGAGAGACAGAAAGTAAACTAACCCCTCAGTTGTCTGTGTAGCAGAGAAATGAGAGCATAACCCGTGAAACCAAGCGCGCCCTTTATATTGGTTCATCTGCATGCAAGAGGGGGGCCGAGAGACTGGAGGCTTCATTGGAACAGATGACCTCGGGTTTATGTTTCATACATCATTATCACGAAGCCAATCTCACTCTGCCTTTTAAATGCACGGGTCCACAAGCGCACACACACAAACACACTTTATCTCAATATTCATTTCTCTTTCCCCCCTCGTCTTTCTCACACACACACACACACACAGAGCGGAGGAAGGACAATGTGCCATGAGGGTTTTAGTCTGCATGGGGACTGGTGGTAGTGCACTTAGACTAACAGCAATTACCTGATGTGCAGTAGAGACCATGTGGAGAGAGTCCTGGGGAAATCCATCAAAATGCAGTAAACCCAGTGGGCCAGTAATGAACTGGTGCTCTCCCAGCTCCTGTGCTGCACATCACATCAGTGTCTGGGACCATGTATTAGTCATGACAAATGAAGGCCAAGGCAAGGCTTGTGTGTGTATTTAAGAATAGGTAGTGCAGAGGGTCCATTCAGATCTGGTAGAGGTTTAGTTTAGTCATGGTCCGTGGCTTCTTTGAATTTACGTTAAAGAACAAATTACGTTTTTTAAGGATCTCTTTTTTTCTCAAATAGTATTTATTGGTGAAAAACATGGGCAAACAATAAACACATTGCCGGATTTACAGGTCAACATTTGTCATATTACTGTTTTCCCACCATCCCTTTCACCCCTCCAAACCTCTGCACAACACAATACACATTACAGAAAAAAAAGAATATACATACTGTATATACATGTGTTGTATATACATACAAACATACATGTCCACACATATACCTATACGCACATATACATATAAAATAAAATAAAAAGTATATAAAAAAAATATAAATAAATAAATATAAAAGTATATTTATGTATAAGAAAATATATAAATAATATATAATATTTATTTCTTAAATAAAAAAAAAAAACTCTGAATCAACTGGCTTATATTTGGCAATGGGGTTAAGGAGTATATTGATCAGGAACCTGTTACATGCCGATGATTGTAAAGATCTCTTTAATGAAGCTTTTAGTTCACAAATAATAGAATATTTTCCAAGTAGCACAGTTATTTGTTAATAACCTTGAAATTACTCAAGTTCTTTTTACATGAGTCTTTCATGGAAAATCTGTGTTTCAATTATTTCTCAAAAAAATGTATGAAAACAGTTAAACTATTGGAGAAAGTACAACGCTGCATGGAACACTTACGATAAAATGTGGAACATGCAAACACTCAAATTGATCTGTAAGATCCACATTCCCATAAAAACACCCACAGAAAACAAATGAAGATTCCTCTTCATTCATCTCTTTTATTGCCATATATACAACAATTTAGTGATATCCCCGGAGTTGTGGTCTTGACCGGTATTGAAATAAAATCCTGAGTCCTCTTTGTCTCAGACCTAAACTACAAAATGGGGCATTTGTACCCCCATGTATGTATCCATTGAGTGTTATTATTATGTGTCTTTTAATGTGATGGTTTTTTTAATTGTGTAAACAAAAAAAACAGTAAATCAGCCGACAGTATCTCCTTCAAGGTTGACCTTTCATTTGACTGTCAGTTGTAATTTTTGTGGGTTAAACTGACAAGAAAATAAATCGACAAACGGCTTTCTTTAAAAACGTGATTTGAATACGACTGAGCTCCAGCTACATGTTTGTTCTTGTTTGTTAGTGTTGTGCGTTGAGTTGCAGGTCACCTCTGAATCACAGTCACCCTTTTGACAGTCAGTATTGGTTCAGCAGGAAGTTTAACGGATTCATTTTTCCTTCATGACATCCCATTTTAGGATTACCTGGGGGTATTGTGTTGCCATGGACAAGTAGCCTCCTTTACTAATCTGTCACCAGGCTTTAATGGATTTCTATTTGGGATATAATTATCTGTTTAAGCTGTCAGTCAAAATCTTGTTCAGACATTGGGATGCCCTTAAGGTAAGAAAACTTAATATTCTCTTAGCAAAACAGAATCACAAATGAAATTGAGCTCGTAGGAAGCTCATTGATGTGATATTTAAGATGCTGAAAGAAAAACTAAAATGAGGGAAAAACTGAGTTGTAACTCAAACATTTCTACACATCTTCATGTAATTTAGGGCCAGATTGTTGAAACACTGCATATGTAAAAAAAAAATGCATTCTGCGTTTTAAATGCAAAGAAATTGTGCAAGAAGAAAAAAATGAGCCCGTCATGAGATGGTGCTTATACGTTCAAACATCATCAACGTACTGGACATTTAAAAGACTCTCTTTTGTGTGGGATATGAGCTAATGATAATTAGAGTAGAAAGGACTATGTGTAAACACAGAAAGGACATAAAACATTAAAACATGAATAAACCTCTATCTTCACACTATCTCCACTATGTTTCTGTACGTGCTGCTTTAAAATGTTTTTTTAATGACCCAGGATCATTAAAACATCGTAGCTGTCTGTTTTGCATATTACATTTCTTTATTGTTTGATATAGTGTCGTTTATTATTCATATTTATATTTATTCCTCGTTTAATATGGCTGAACATGCACCCAGATTAACAGGAATAAAGGCAATGCATCGTCTAACACAGAGGTTTTCAAAGTCTGACACTTCAAAAGTATGCCAAATTCGATATTACCAGTTCCTGTTTGCAATCTTCACATGGATGTACAGACAACTGTCGCAAGATTACTTTGATACTGAAGAAAACTTCAAAAACAGGATGATTTTGAGGCAAGTTCTGGAGATATAAGGATCGTCTTTTTTCCTATCATTTCTTAGTGGATTTATTCACATCGGAAATAATGCTAACCTCGGAAAGTGTCACATTGAATGTAAAAATATGGATATTATGTGGTATGTGTGTTCAAATTTCTCAAGCCTGAGTTATGACTCCGAGATTGGGTACGATTTTTGATGCAAACCTCTGCTCTGATATTTAGTCCCAAATACACATCACTGTATCACAAACCACTGGCTCATCACTGCTTCTTTGCTCTCTCTCCTATGTCACAGATCGACCTAATTGGCATCTTCTGCGTACATGCTGACAGAAGTTTGGTAGGTGCAAAAAGTATACATATATTTGCCTTATTAGCATACAGCATCTTCTTTTGTTAGATTCTGCAGCTGTGTTGCTGTCTCTTCCAGGCACCTGAGATAAAGACAATCCCCTTGTTTATAGCTTGTTACTTAGAATTTCTCTGTTTATGGCTGTGCCCTATGTTTGATGTTGATGCTCTCTAATTACATGTTAGAGAGCATCATGGGCATGTGGCCTGCAAACTAACTCAGATGGAAAAAATGTACAGCATCCATTTACTGAACAAGACTAAGAGTCTACAGCCATGCTTGCTAACAAGCTCGCAGTGTTAACATGCTGATGTTTAAGTAGGTGCCATTTTAGTATTAGTGTGTCAGCATGCTAAGATTTGATAATTATTTAGCACTATACACAAAGTTCAGCTGAGGTATGGGGATGTCAGCAGGTATTTGGTCATAAACCAAAGTATTGGACAAATTAAAATGTTGACCTGATGATGGTGCTAGAGGCAAAAATAATATCACCGAAAATGATTCATCCATAGCCTGTATATAAGGAGTGGACGTAGTCACCGTGACGTCATCCATTGGTTTGCGGACTATGGTTTTGAAGCCTCAAGTTCGGCATTTTGGCCGTTGCCATCTTGGTTCTTTTGCAACCAGAAGAGACACAAGAAGTTCTAAAACGTAAACACAGACAACTCCCAGACCAGACAATGCCGTGGTAGCGACCAGGCAGCAAACTCTGGTTCTGAAAAGTGCCAATGCGGAAGTGCCGTAAACTTGCATTCTTTCTAATCGCCATCAGGGGGGGAAAAAGAAGTCTGATTGTATAGAAGTCTTTGAGAAAATTAGCCTACTTCTCACTTGATTTATTACATCAGTAAACATTGTAAACATGAGTTTATGGTCTCAATCACTAGTTTCAAGTCTTCTTCAATACAACATGATGTTCATTTAGTAAATTATGGTCCCATTTAGAGTCAAATAGACCATAAAGCAGGGTATGCTTTAGGTCGTGGCTACCCTGTGATTGACAGGTCGCTACCACGGAGTTGTCCGCATTTTTGTCTAACTTTAACCCTTTCACAGTGTGTATTCAGTTCATGAAAGTTAATTTTAACATTTTGGTCGACTAGAAATGCCATATTCAGCCTTCAGTTGTACCCAGCTCCATCTTGACTTGAAACTAGCGATTGAGACCATAAACTCATGTTTACAATGTTTACTGAGGTAATAAATCAAGTGAGAAGTAGGATCATTTTCTCATAGACTTCTATACAATCAGACTTCTTTTTGCAACAAGAGGAGTCGCCCCCTGCTGGCTGTTAGAAAGAATGCAAGTTTAAGGCACTTCAGCATTGGCTTCACTTTTCAGAACCGGAGGTTGCCGCCTGGATTCATCGAATTTGGCCCATTAATGTCTGTACTAAATTTCATGCTAATCCATTCAATAGCGGTTGAGATATTTAAGTCTCGACCAAAGTAGTGGACCAATCGACAGACTAGCGTTGTTACCCATAGAGCCATGGCTGCCTGGCTGAAAGTATATGGCCTCCATTTACTGAAAAACCTAGTGCCAGTCGAATTATGTTCCAATTACATGTGAATCTGACAGGACTTTAGATAATAAAACTTAATCCCACGTTTCTCTGACAGAAAAAGAAAATTAATAAGACCTCATGAAAGTCAAGCACATCAAATGTATAAAGAGGAGTCTAATGTAACAGCGCTCCTCATCATTTCATCACTTCTCCCTCCGAGTGATTTTAATTCACGCTCTGAAACTAGCATTCGATTTGAGAAGTATAATTTAAATTTCACCCAGACATAATGATCAGCAGCATGAAGGTTGGATCGCTGCTGGCCGAAGCGAGGCCACGAAGCGTGATAATTCATTGTTAAATGGACACATGGCCAAAACCACATGTGTCCAGGATCCGCGGGTACCTGCGGGGTATTAGTGCTGGACGGGGGGAGGGGCTGCGCAGGATGCTGGATAGAAAGGTGATGACACTTGGCTGCGGTAAGCAGGGATTCAACGGCTGCTGCTTCACACACACATACATAAATATACATATACACACACACTTGAGCCAGGCTTTTAGAGGCTTGGTGGGACGTGGAGGGGGAAGGCAGATGGGGGGAGGACATGACCGGCGTCTGCGGGGACAGCTGCGGACGTCTCCCCTCCTCACCGCCTCACACCTGTTACACATCATGTCCGCTACAACACCCACAGCATCTTGGGTGAACCCCAGCACGCCGCCACACGCTCTGAGGATTAGCAAACACAACCACACACACACACACACTTTTGTACAAATTAAATAAATAATATTAAATGTAGGAGACGTCCAATGATTCTTCATTATTTCATTTGTTGCTCTTAAAATAAAAATGCATTGTCGCAGCTTTAAATACATTTCTTGGATGACATTTATTTGGCACTGAGTGTGAATAATGATTACTGGGACGTTATCAGGACATTAATTAAAAGCACAGAAATACTACGAATGCTCTGAAATGACAAATTCAGTTCATTGACTGAGAAAGCCTTTATCTCACCACTGACTTATTCCATTTTTTTTTTTATTTTAGCTCTGTCCAATATTCTTTATCTCCTTGTGTCTTCAAATTAATTCATGAAAGAGAAATGGAAATGACAGTCATGTTTGGTCTTGTTATAGATCCCCCACATTGTTATTGGTACAATGTGCAACAAAGAAGTCTCAGTGGATTATTCTCTTAAACTAAAGTTCAATTGTTTATTTTTCTGCTACAGCATACTGTATATACCGTATCTGCTCTGTAAATCACATGTCCTGTGTTCTCCTTTGAGAAAAACAAAACAGAAACAAAAAGGGAGACATTTATATTTTGTAAATTATATTTATATTTTAGTTTCATGATGGAGCCCTTTATCTTTGCATTAATTTGGCTGAATATTGTAGGTTCTCAGTCTGCGTAGAATCAGAATCAGGTTTATTGTCAAGTTTCAAATACAAGGAATTTTTCTCGGTATTTTGGTGCATAGAAATAAGTAAAATAGTTGGAGACAATAAAAAGGATAAAAAGCAAGTAGTTAAACAAAGAAACAAATAGAAAATTGATGAGGAATGAATGAAAGAATGAGAACTTGTTTCCATGCAGCCAATCAAATTGCTTGTTTTAAACTATAATTGCATAAAGCTGGTTGGCGGATTTTGTTACCAATGGATAGGCTAGCTGTTTCCACAACCCAGTCACCAGAAAAAACCTTAGCATTGTATGTTTCTGCGAACCATGAGCAATGTTGAATGTCGACGTTTCTGAAGCAGAAGCACGTTTCATAAATACGTTGTATATCAGCCTCGTATCACGCTTGCAGAAACGCACAACGCCATATGGTTAACATTTTGAAACGATTGGTTAGGTTTAGGCAACAAAACTACTTGGTTAAAGCTGGGGTCTGCGATCTTGGAAAACTAGCATAATTTGAAAGTCGCATCGCCTCAGGAGCTCCGTCTAAACCCCCCCCCTCCCCTCGAAACTCCTTATAAGGCAACGCCCCCCACACACATGCACGAGCACCGCCGCATCTTAACTACTTCACATTTTTCGTAGCTATTTCATCACTAAATTCACTTCTGAAAAATGTTGAGGCGAGAAATCAACGGTGTAGATTTAGAATATTGACAGTTTTACGATGTTAGATGGCGAATCAAACATTTTCTCAACTGTTGTCGGAGTTTAGAAGCTCCACAAACTGCCGGCACAGCTAGCTAGCTCCTGCCGGGATCGCCACCTCTCCACCCGGGCATTCACTCACACAGACCCCGCTATGAGCTGGAGCTCTCTCAAGAGACCGGTCTCGTAGACGAGGGGCTTTTATTTCCTGGTTGACGGAGAGGGGAGGGGGGGGAGGGGGTGCAGCAGCTCGCTGGAGAGCCGGCCACAGAGCAGCAGAGAGGGGAGGGAAAGAGAGAGATACCTGCTGAGACAACACGACCCTTTTTAACATTACTCTAATATCTGGAGGGAGATCAGTCCACTCGTTTGTTTCTGTAACTGAAAAAGCAGTTTGAGTAACGTAAATTTTGTTCGGCAATGTTTTCTATCCGCCGTCTCCCCTCGTTGATAATCCTGTTTGTCTGACTTCACTTTGAGCTGTTAGAATAAATAGTTTAAATCTGCAGTATTTTATAAAGTAAACTAACAGAACATAAACAACTAAATCAAAGTTGTATTTTTCGATAATATGGTAATAGTGGTACGAGTTCGTTGTCGTTGTCCGGTGTTTTAAGAGCTGAGTTTTCTCTTCCTCTCTCCAGTGAACGTGCGGCGGACACGCGCTTTGAGTTCACGCTGGTGCACGCTGAGGCTAGAGTACGAGCAGGGAGGCAGGGAGGCTTCTGATTGGTTCCTTACAACCGGGACCATTTTTACTGACTGGTAGACGTTTTTACAGGATTACAGCAGCTACAGATGACGGATCTTTTCCGGTCTTTTTTCAGTGCTCATAAGAAACGGATTGCTGTCGGGGTGTAAAGACCATTTCAACCAATATAACAAAAAGTGTATACTGGATAAATCGCAGACCCCAGCTTTAAGGTTAGAAAAAAACATCATGGTTTGTGTTAAAATAATAATGAGCAACTGCCCCTCAGTGGACTTTCTCGATTGTTATACTTATTATTATACCATGTAACTCTCAATAACGGTCGCTCGTTGTATTGCGTCAATGCAAAAACGTCGACATTCAAAATGGTTAGGATAGGTTTATGCAACAAAACTACTTGGTTAAGGTTAGAAAAAACATCATGGTTTATGACTTAACTACCGTAAATAAACAACAACCTCCCTTAGTGGACTTTCTCGCATGTTAAACTCGTCATTATACCATGTAACTCTCATTATTACACGGCTGTGTTGAATACCCGATTCTGATTGGTCAATCACGGCGTTCTGCGGTCTGTAATTTCTGTATAACAGACCGTTGCTATGGGCGCAGCTCTGATGTCGGACTCTGGCGGACCGTTTTTGTGTCAAAATATTGATTTCTTAAGTAAGTAGCTGTGTAATAAGCGGGGTCATTGTTGTGAAAGAATCCCCTTCAGGGCGATGAGAGACAACATCGTGCAGCATCGCCCTGTAGGGGATTCTTCACAACAATGACCAGCTCGCTGTGCATTATCCCTTACATAATGGTCGCTCATTGTACTACGTCACTTGCTCTGACCGAATGCAAGAACGTCGACGTTCAACATATCTGTGGTTTGCAGAAACGTACAATGCCAAAAAAAATTCCTGGAGACTGGTCTGGTCTCCCCCTTTGTTTCCACTCTTTATGCTAGGCTAAGCCGACTAGCTGCTAGCTCCAGCTACATAATTACTTTACAAATATGTGAGTGGTATTGATCTTCTCATCTAACTGTTGGCAAGACAGCGAACAATCTCCTAAAACGTTGAACTGTTCCTTTAAAATGTCAAACTTGTTTACTGTTTTCTCAACATATTCTTTATTTTGTAAATACATTTATGTTGTTTCTCAAGGCAGCCAAACCCTTGACATTTGACTTGACACTTTAACAAAAAGGGAAGAATTTCTCTGCCAAAATGCCAAACTGTCGGAGGGGGATCTGAGTTTGTTCTATATTGATGGAGGAAAAGCGGTTCGCTCTTGAAAAGCTTCCTTTCATTAGCTTCCACAGGAGACTGGTGTAAACATAAGTCAGGAAGCCAAACACTAAAAGGTAGGGGGCAACGAGAGGTCGGGTCAGAGAGAAGAGAGAGGTCAAGTGAGAGAAGGAGTCACGGCTTCCTCCAAAGTCTTTTGTTCCATCGTAGATATAGTGCACACTTTGAGAACATTTACCTTCATTTGAGGTTGAGAAGCCTGAAACGATTAAAGAACTCAGTGCATCATCAAACAGAGCAAAAAAAAAAAACTGGCATAAAAATGATACAAAGACCAAAATCGATAACCTGTCTGACGAAAGCTCACATCTCTTTGCTTCTGTTTTCACTCTGTTTTCAACAGGTTTAAAGGATTTCTCTTCCACAGTCCATGACTCGGAGCTCCAGGCCCAACCAGATGACCACGCAGGCCTTGTTGCTGTAATGATGTCAGCAGTTTAACCGTGTCTCCATTAACTAACATAGTGCTGCAGAGGAAGCAAGATTTTTCCTCTGCTGTCCAGGGCAAAGCAGGAGCACAGGTAAGTCCTAAGGAGCCCAGAGAGAGTCGTAAATTATAGAGAAGTTCGAAAAGTTATTTTCATAAAACATAACGCCTATGGCTACTCATTTGGAATTTGGTTCTGGGCCTTTGAAATATTTACAGCCTTTGTGAAGAGTCTTTTTTAACGTAGAGGAAGGAGTTTCTGTATTCACACATAAAAGAATAGATGTTATCATCAGAATGTGTAAAATATTAGGAGCACATACAGAATTCACACAGATGCAGAAGACATTTTGACGTGTTGCAGTAAGAAATGCTCAGGTGTAAATAAGGAAATTAATGATGGCTGAATTCCATTTAGATGCTTCAGGTTCAGGGTCCTGGTATTGTGCATTCCAACTCGTTCTCGCTCGCAACTCGTCAAATACCGCTAATTGGGCAGCGCCCTTCAGCATCGGAAACCAACGCACACCCTATAGCCACAGTATGTGACGAACCGGGCTTTCAACTCCAATGTAAACCCACCTGCGGCGTTATTCGACGATTGGAGCGAGTGGCTTTGTATTAAGCGTGAGAGTCCGCTGGTGGTGGATGTGTCAAACAAACACAAGCCTTTCACCCAGGAGACCGCTGTTCGTGTCCCGTGTGAAACTAAAAGTAACTTTGACTTATTTTGTCACGTCAGTCGTTAGTCAGTGACTCACTGGTGTCATCAGCCCCGTGAGTCACGTGAGTCGCAGGTCAGTGAAGTTAACGTCAACCACGACCGTTTCCTAACCCTAACTAAGTTGTGTTGCCTAAACCTAACTTCCTGTGAAAACGGAAGTTTATTTTGAAAGGACACTATACATGTAAAGAGCTTATATTGACACGCCGTCCCTGGTCCGTCCAAAAGTAACGCAAGAGGGGTGCCCCGTGCGTTGGTCTCCAATGCCGAGGGGCACTGACCAAGCGGCGGTATTTGACAAGTTGGGAGTGAGAATGTGTTGTGCATGCTGGCTCACTGTCGTGACTCAGGGACACTCGAATGTAACGAACCCATCGTTACTGTTATTAGTGACAGCTTTTTGTGTTGTCTGCTGTGAAAAATGGAGGCCGGGATGGATGGGTGGGTCAAAAAACATCAGACTTTCACCCAGGAGACCGCTGTTCATACCCCGTGTGAAACCAGAAGTCAACGTTGATTTATTTGTCACGTAACTTCCGTACTTAAGTTACGCCACTTCCAGAGTTATTTTAACCCAAACCACAATCTTTTCCTAAACCTAACCAAGTTGTTTCCTGTGAAGACGGAAGTTTATTTTGAAAAGACTGTTACTCCATTTTGGTACATCAACATTTTCGTTCATTACCATGAACATGGGCACTGTAGTTTATTTTGAGCGAATCTAACACACGGTGCATCGTACTAGTGCCATAAATACTCAGTAGAGCACCAAAATCTGTATTAATCCGCAGCTGAAAATAGTCCCCAACAAAAAAACACTGTTTCGTCCTTTTTGAGTAATGTTTGCTGAAACAACAGTGCCCAGCTGTTTTGGATTATTATTTAGCTTTTTTTTAAAAATAAAAGTACACATTCACAAGCATTTTTAAAGATTTACGTCTTAAGTAGGATCGAAATTGGCTCGGAGCTGAGAGACACAGAGAAGCTGGTGATGTGGGAACATATTCAGAGACAGACTGACAAATGTTGGCGTTGGGCTTTTCACAGGATTTGTTGACAATAACAAGAATATGAAATATCACCAGTCTTATGCTTTAAAGCCTCTGAACACCCACACAGGTGTTATTTCAGTTATTCTGGCAGATTCTCAGGTTGAGGGTAGGTGGAGCTTTGATGAGAATTTATTAGGTCATAAATCTACATCTACCAATAAGAATGATAAAGGTGCAGTTTGTCCTGGAGAAACAGGTGCAACAAAGCTAGCAGGAGACTCAGGAAGATGTCAATCAGTTATAGTCTATACACGCCCACACAGTCCTGAGCAGAGGTCGATCCAGCCAGATTAACTGGAAACACCTGAGTGGGTGTTCAGAGGCTTTAAATAGTGAAGCTAGAGAAGCCATGGGTGCAGGTAATTAGGTTTTTCATGATCACTGAATGATATTTTTAGCATCAGGCAATAATTACGATCACCAAATTTTGTTTTCTAATCTTGACTTTAACCTGAACAGATTCTTATTTCTTAATCATAATCGTGTCTATAATCAACAATAGGGCTGGTCCAGTGCATAGACAAACTAAATCCAGAGGGTTCCCACCGAACAAGATGTTATTTTGTTCATTTTGGTTTCTTTATGGTTGTGTTTTCTACCAGTGAGAGAACATGGATGCAGCTTAAATGGCTAAATGTGTGAAAATATGAAATGTCACCCTTTCCTGTGTTTTGAGTGCTGTCTACCCTCTGGCTACTTGACACCAAAACAGGAGAACGTCTACTTTGATGCACATTTTTTTTTCTTTTAGCTGTGTGTAGAGTGACAGCATGAGCAAAAACAACACAAACACAACATTTGGCCTTTTTATATAATCTGATGTCACTACATTGTAAACTAGTTTACAGACACAAGATTAATCCTTCAATTAGGACTGCAAGTAACGATTATTTTCATTGTCGATTATATTCTCAATTAATCGATTAGTTGTTTGGTCTATAAAATGTCAGAAAATGGTGAAAAATGTCGATCAGTGTTTCCCAAAGCTCAAGATGACGTCCTCACATGTCTTGTTTTGTCCTCAGCTCAAAGATATTCAGTTTACTGTTATAGAGGAGTAAAGAAACCAGAAAATATTCACATTTAAGAAGCTGGAATCAGAGAAATTAGACTTTTTTTTCTTAAAAAATTACTCAAGCCCATTTAATAGTTATACTGTATATAATAGTTATTTAATAGTTGACAACTAATCGATTAATCGTTGCAGCTCTAGCTTCAATATTAAAGAAATATTTAGGACTTTTGTACACTTTGGGTTATGGTGAGATTAGGGTTGCCCCCTCTTAGTCAATTAATTGACTAATTGGTCGTTTTGGTCTTCGTCGACTAAGATTTCTTTTGCTTTTGTCATGCTGAATGACTTATTTCCAAGAAACGTATGAGCACATCTCTGGTAAACAGAAGATTTAAAGTGGTGCTTTTATGTGATTCTTTGTGGAGAAACTCAGTTTTACAGATCTAAAGTCGACAAAATCGTAGTGTTAGTTGACTAAGAATTTCTTTGGTCGAGGACAGCCCTAGTTGAGATTATGAAACACTTTCTGATCACGAAAATACAAAAATGCAATGTCAAAATCATGAAATTATTATTCTATTTTCTTGAGAAAGCGAAGGTTAAAGATAGTCAGCCCGTTCTCATTCCCAAGGCGTTGAATACCAAGTCTTTGTCACGGCCGTCTGCGTTTGATACCGCCGCAAAACGCACCGGGCTTTCCATTAACTACAGTGTAAACCCATCCATGGCAACAGTAAACGCTCAGGGAAAGTGCTGTGGTGACGTAGTTTAAAGAGAGAAAGAGACACACAGGACGGGGGAAGGGGAGGTGGATGGGTTCAACAAACAAGGCTTTCAAGGAGACCGCTGTTCGAGTCCCGTGCGTTAAGTTTCACTTTACAATCAGCTGATTGTTTGTGTCCCGTGTTTGCAACGGTCAGTCACATTTTCACAGTAAAAGCGTAGTGATTTTAAAGTTCCAGTGTGTAGGGTCTGGTGATATCTAGCGGTGAGGTGAGGAGATTGCAACCAACTGAAGCCTCTCCTGTACGCCAAGCGTGTTGGAGAGCTACGGTGGCCGATGTGAAAACGTGAATGTCCCTCTCTAGAGTCATCTGGAGCAGAGCCAGTGCGTAGAGTGTGTGTGTGTACGAGGGAAGTGAGTGGTGAAGCAAGAGAGAGAGAGCGGCGGCGATGTGAGCGAGTAACGTTATCGACCCCGACCCAAGCAGGAAAAGTTAACAGTGTTTGGTTTGTCCGTTCTGGGCTACTGTAGAAACATGGTGGTGCAACATGGTGGACCCTGTGGAGAGGACCCACTCCCTATGTTTTTTAAACAGAAAACACAGGTTTCATACTGCGATATTTACTGAAAATGATACAATACAGCCAACAGTAGCCTCAGTAAACTTTCAGGTAATCTCCTGGCGATCTCCCTCCAGCCAGCTGCCTCCTCATTTAGGCG
This sequence comes from Sebastolobus alascanus, assembly GCA_916701645.2. NCBI lineage: Eukaryota > Metazoa > Chordata > Actinopteri > Perciformes > Sebastidae > Sebastolobus > Sebastolobus alascanus. The sequence goes on from CAKAOJ020000044.1 coordinate 663,414, forward strand.
TTTGTAGTGAAATGAGGTGTCGTAACAGATAACTCCTCATTTCAACTTCACCAATCAGCCGTTCCTCATCTGTTGGAATAAGGAATAAATAGAAACAGAAATTTAGCTCAAAACTGCGTCGCGCTGTGCAGCGCTGCGTCGCTCACGGTCAGTTAGGACATTCCAGTAGAAAACAATGCACTCAAACTGATTTTGTCACTGACGCTCGCTTGCGTCGCATTCTGTTTGGAGGGTGTAATATGTGGGCTGCCATACAGCTCATACGCTCTGCATTGTACACATTACATTCCCTCTAGATTTTTTTAGTGAACCCCCAACCTTAAAGTTCAAACTTCGCCTATGATGACGCCGTGTGTGATGTCAGTGTGTGACAAGTTGGGATGAGAACCTGTTGAAATAATTATACATACATAGCCTCTCTGGGAGTGTGAACACTATTATACTGAAATACAAATTTGAAAAAAATACATGATAACATAGATACAGAAATCAAGATATATTTTATTATGCTAAATTCTTTACTGCAAAGTTGAGACAGGTGTTGGTCTGGTAACACATTATAGACTCAGAGATCTTAGAGAATTGTGTCTAATGTGTGTCTATACGGTATATGAATGTTGTATATTTCTGCTGCTGTCTCTTCGTACCTTTCATGAGTGATGCACTTTCCTTTCCCACAGTGTCAAACTGATCCCCCAGCAGACTCCAGCGGGCTGAAGCTCTTCCAGTTAACGTTGCCAGCTGCCCTGAGGCGAGTTTAACCTGAGAGGAGAGATGCACCTGTACAACATTAAGCTGGGATTGCGGCGCTCAAGCTCACTAAATCTCTGTCCACTCAACAGGTATTAAACCCCAAGCAGTGAAGCGCCACACGGGGGGCTGCAAACATTCCTCCTCCCTGCTGATGAGCCTTCGCTTCGCCGTCCTGCCTGCCAGTGTTGTAAGTAGTCATGCAAAGAAACCCGGTGGCGCAGTTAGTCAGCCTGCAAATTATTGCGAGGGGAGTCTGTATCTGAGCTGTCAACGTCTCTCAACATCTCAGTTTCTTCTGCATAAATCAACTGAACATGTTTTTAACTCCCCTTCCTCCTCACTTGTAAACATTACTTTGTTTGTATGAGCGGAGAGTACGCATGCAGGTGAACAAGGCATGGCGTGATTGTGAATGACCGAGCGAAATCTATCCCCCAGAGAATAATGTATACCCTGGGCGCTGAATGGTTTTGATTATGAAACAATCTGTTACTCTCGTTGCACGGTTCATGGCGAAACCCTGCAAACATCCTGCCATATATCAAACAACCCTCTGAATCTGCTTGGCCAGTCACAGATGTCCAAATGGCTCTTTCATCCTGTTTATCTGGAAATCTATCTCTGATTTACCCTGGTGGCTAAATTTATAGGCACATATGTTTATATGCACAAGCTGTGATTGATTATTTTGTAAAGTGTTTTGTCCCTGAGGCAGTTTTTTAGTAATATGGAAATGTTGTGCTGCGGCGCAATGAAATGCATTTATTTTATGTCTTTATTCAGAAACCTTTAAGTTTAAATATCTTGGCACAAGCTTGATAAAAAATGTCCCTCTGCACAGTGTAATAACACACATTTTTTCCTCTATATTAGTTTCGTTACTGCTGTTTTTGCTGTGCGCCTTTCATCAGTAGAGAAACAGCGTTTAGCCATCAGGATGCTGTTTAGTAGACAGTGATTGATGGTGTGTTTTGGTCATGATGAAAGGAGGTCGAAGCCACAAGGGTCACATTCTTCTCCTTTGTCTGAGGCTCTTTATCTCTGATCACCTTTCCTCCCATACGACAGTTATTCACGCATCAACAAGGCAAGAAATGGAAGTCTTGTCTGTTACGATGAAGTCATCTATTGACAGTAAATACAGTTTGTAGACGGTGCAACAGTACCCAAAATAATGATGTGGATACATCTAGATCAGTCATTCCCAAAGACTGGGTCAGGACCCACAGGTGGGTCGCAGGAGATCTTATTAGGGTCGGCAAATAAATTTGCAGAATTTCTTCCATCGTCTTTTAACATTTATATCTGCAGTACACCTTTGAACCACATGAGGGAGAGTGAGTGTTCGATGAACGTGACAACACCGGTGTTACCAAATACACCGGACACTTAACAAGAAACGATGACAGTCAATATCTGTAAAGCGCTTATTTTGTTCTTTAACATTGGATGGCTGCGTATCTGGCCTCTCCGGTCGAGTTTCCGCTGCAGGACCGCAGGTTTCCACCCGGCGCCGCGAACACCGGCTGTGACCGCTCAGTCGTCCGCTCGGCGACTGTCTCATTAACGTTATGGTTCCCTTATAGCATTGGGTTTAAATCCGAAATATTGTCAAATAGGTGCTTTTGCTTTTCGCTTTGACACCAAATCCTCCGCCATCGTCTTGTTGGTTAACTTTCTCTCGTCCTGTGTGTGTTACATATGACTCCTGCTACTCTGTGCTGAGACTCCGTACGGAGACCTTTTCACTTTAAGTTTATAGCGTCCGTCGTCTGCCTATGTATTGATAACACGCCTCTGATACGCGAAAAATAACTAAAGTGGGTTTATTTCTATTAAAAAAAGCAAAACGGCGGTGGGGGCGGTGGGCAAGTAATGTAATTGGTGTATGCCTGACCACCGTGTAACACCGACTACCGCGGCAAGCCTAGCCTACTTATAAAGTCCAATCTATTATGAAAGGCTGGCGTACATTCGGTTTGTTTTAATGATGAGAGGAAATGAAAAAGAATGAGATAGCTGTTAACTCCATCTAAATGCATTTACTAGTTTTTAAGTATTTAACATGTGTATATGTTTTTAATAACACGTTCATAAAACAAAGTTGTGATTTATCAAACGTGTATCTCTTTGAAATGGCTGGTTTACTTGCCATGAGGAAACTTCAGTAAAAATGGTCAGGAACGTTAATTTACACACAAATTCGCTCTTCTCATGATTTATAGATAAGAACTATTGTGAATTGGGTCGCAACAGTTTGTCATTTTTAAAAAGTGGGTCACAGGAAAAAAAATTTGAGAAACACTGGTCTAGATTAGAAGCGAGATGGCAAGACTTATGAGATGACGACTTAAAATATAAAAGATGAAACAGAGATTCATTTGAAGAAGAACATGTGTTCAACGTTGAAAGCCAGAGAAACTATACACGCTAGAAGGAAGCCAACTTTGTTTTATTTAACAGTCCAGGAATCTCTCTAAACATATCTTCTCCTACATGTTTGAACACACAAATCCTCACAAAGATGATATGGGAACAGACCAAGATGCCAATTCCCATGCACTTCACATTTATATTTACTGTTGCTCTCCTCACTGCAGCTCATTACGGTCCATATAGTGGAGTGAAAAGGCCTGGAGAGGCAGCCAGCAACACCACCTCCCATGCAGCTTTCCTTAGGGGCATTTCCCTTACCATGGCAAAGGCTTTGTAATCTGAGCTCGGCAGGTACGTTGATGGAGCTGACGTCTGTCTGTGTGTGTGAGTGTGTGTGTGTGTGTGAGGGTGTGTGTGTGTCTGTGTGTGTGTGTATGTTTGTGTGTGTGTGTGTGAGGGTGTGTGCTGCATAGCAACACTGGGGAAAAGAAATGAGAGGTCAAAACAAAGAACGAGGGAGGACAGAGCTGGGAGCATACCTGGGTTTTATGAATGCTAGTGCATATGCATTAATGCAAATAGTCAGTATGAGATTTACATGATACTGACATGTGGAGCTGCTAAGAATAAGCTCACAGAGCAACATCTGGCGCGTGAAAAAAATCTTAAAATACATTTCTCACCCTCGGAGACTAAAGTTGGAACAGATAAGATAAAGCGTGAACACTTTAACCACATTTGTAAGCCGGCTCAGCCGTTAGATAGATATGCTCTCAATTTCGCATTTATCACCTGTCAAGGAACAGTGTGTACGATTTCGGGGGATCTATTAGCAGAAATGTAATATAATATCCATAACTATGTTTTCATTAGTGTATTATCACCTGAAACTAAGAATCGTTGTGTTTTCGTTAGCTTAGAATGAGTCCTTCATATCTACATAGGGAGCGGGTCCTCTTCACGGAGTCCGCCATGTTGCTCCGTCATGTTTCTACAGAAGCCCAGAACGGACAAACCAAACGCTGGCTCTAGAGAGAGCCTTTCACGTTTTTACGTTACCTGAAGGCCACCGTAGTTCTCCGACACGCTTGTGAAACTGCGGTAACGTGAGCCGCAGAGTGCAAAACCGTGGTACCGCCAGCCGCCGTCTGACTTCCGTTGCTCCTAAAGTAGTGTTATTATGGTAAAGATGGCCTCTGAGCGAGGTATTTGTATGTAATATGTATGAATAATGAGTAAATCAAGCACAATGTGAAAGAATAATATACAACATTTTTATTGATATTGGATATACATGTTTATATAATATATGAAAATATAACAGAATACAGTAGCATAATAAAAAATGATATGACATAATATAGAGAATATGGTTGGCTATTGTGCATCCTTATTGATTATACAGATATAAAAAATGAATTTCTGATCTGACACCGTCCACAGCAGGTGATCTTTTAATAAACAATTGCCAGAGGTAGCAGCTTGAATAAAGATGTAACGCCGTAGTAATTAGCTGATGAGCGATGACAGAGCTAATAGAGTAACAGAGGGGTGTTGATACAGTGTAGTGCTCACTGCTGTTAACACGAGAGGGCCAAATGCCTGATATCTTACATTAGTGTTTAGTAGGAAGTCATCCATCTATTAGAAGCAGCCACCTGTTTACCGTCAAGCTCAAAGAGAGAAGCAGCAAGCAGCCACGGGGAGTCCCTCAGGGCTCTCTTCTTGGACCTCTTCATTTCTGTCAGCTTCTTGACATGTTGCAGGCCGAAAAACTGGACACTTTTTGGAGACTTTCCTGCGCTGCATTTAGACTGCTCATTAATCATTTTCCGCCTATCGCACAGAAGCCTCCGCCGTTGCCAGCGAGCAAGTCGTCGGAAGCGTATCTGCAGCTTGCACGGCTCCACAGGTTGCTGTCGTTGTGGCAGCGGGGAGGCGTAAGCGCAGGAAAAAAAAGCGGAAGAAAGAGGCGAAGGGGATCCAAAAATAACCTGCCAGAAATTAGGTGATATGAAGCTGTTCACATGAATGATGGATGGAGTTATAATGCGCTTCTAATGACCAGCTTTTATGAGCCAGCTTTTGTTCTCTCAAACTCAAATGGCTTGAATTGGATGTCAGAGAAGTGCCATTCAGAACGGAGCAGACCTTCGTTTTATCCCTGACTCTTTCACACGAGAAAGCAAAAGAAAAGGCACACTTAAACGTGCCTGACTGTGAAACTCTTTTATCAGTTTAAAGCAGGCGCCCGCCGACGATTAAAGGGACTGTATTTCTGATGTGGATGTGTCAATCGTATCATTGATTAAGAGCCAGGTAATCCATCTGACGTGGAGATTATTGGATCAGTGCAGCACCTGCTCCCGGCTGATTCCCACATATAAAATGGCTGCGTTAATCCGTATAGGTGGAGGCAGTCCTTCAGGCTGATGCAAGGACAGGGAGCGCTGCAGCCAGGAGAAAGGCTGCCTGAGATATTGAGAGGCTGTTTTTTTTTTTTTTGAGGAATTGGGGTTTGGAAGCAGAGGAAGAAGGGGGGTAGTGTGGCTTTCAGTCAGTCATACAAGGTAATTTAAGCCAGATTTAGGTGAGCTGTCGTCAAGGTCACGGCAAATAGAGGTGCCGGGAGAAGTACAGGTCAGTAATGTAGGCCTGGGAAAGGAAGTCATTGTGACAAATTCACCATAGATGCTGTGGTGAAATATAACAGCTTCCCCAGCCCTCGGTATGTTGCTTTCACCATTTAGAGCAACATAATGAAAATTGCACGCTGCTATGACTAGTTCAAGATATAAAGTAACCATGAGGGACAGTGGTCAAGTGTTTGTTTTACCACTTTAAACAGCTAGAATAAACACCAGCGTTCATTAGTGCACAGACATTACTTCCAGCTATGTCATTCATGAGATCCGGAGTCAAATCTCTCAGGTTACTCAGCTACTGTCAAATGTCATGTTTTACAGCCGCTGTGTTTTATTACAGGCCCTGTGGCTTCTATACAACGGGCCTCACTGTGGAATGCGCCATAACACCCTCCCAGCTTCACGTATGTGCGCACTCGCATACGGCCGTAGTGACACGTTGTGTAATGGAGACAGTTATATCGGGGGGCGATGCTCTTTGGCAGCGCGGACATGCCACTGTGAGTGTATGTTGTTATTGGAAAAAGCAGAGAGCTGAGCGGGGTCATGGCTGCCGCGTAGCACCTCATCAGTCAGCCCAACAGCCCAGAGGAGGGATTGTTTAAATTTGGCTCTGTGCCTCGTCTTGAGTTACGTCCAGATGGTCGATGAGAAGTTGAGAGACGGGTTTTCGCTTGGTCGAGTGTTTGGCCAGTTGTGGCTTCAATTTTGAAACAGCCAGTCATTTCATATGACATCCTATAAGCTTGTCCTTAAGAGAAAGTAAAAGAAAAAATACCGCTGCTGATGCTCGTAAATTCGCTGTATTTTTTTTTCGAGTTCACTACACAAGGTCACAAAAATGTGCTCTGGTTTATTTCATCTAAACTTGTGTTGTGTCTTGCTCCAGATGGCCTTCTGCACCACATGGGAAGTGGTTTCACCTGCTCGGCAATCAGGCTTTGGCTCCATATGTAAGTAGTCATTGAAAACAATCTGACATGTTGCTGGTCATGTGTTATATCACTAAACATCCACTGAATGTTTCCATATGCTTTTTGTTTGGATTCTCACTGGTTTTTCTAGTTGGTGCTCACGAATGATGCTCTCATCTGTTGAGTTTAGTCGAGCCAAAGCAATTTTATTTATAGAGCCCAATATCACAAATTTGCCTCAAGGGGCTTTACAATCTGTACAGCATACCCCGATGGCGGCCGATGCTGAATGGCCTTAAACTTGTATTCTTTCTAACAGCCAGCAGGGGGCGACTCCTCTGGTTGCAAAAAGATGTCTAATTTTATAGAATTCTATGAGAATATGAGCCAACTTCTCACTTGATTTATTACCTCACTAAACATTGTAAACAGGAGTTTATGGTCTCAATCGCTAGTTTCAAGTCTTCTTCAATACAGCACGATCTTCAGCATTTCGCAACTAAAGCGGGGGGTTTGTGGGTCCTCCCCCAGAAATATTTGAGTTTCAGAGACTTTGTTTCCTGCATTCTGGTGACTTTTAAAGAATGAAAATAACAAAATCACAAGTATACTGCAACAGCATTTTTATGTTAAATATTTTTTAATTTAAAAGAAAACTGAATAATTCGCCCCTTCTGGCATAAACTAATATTCATCAGTTTTCATTCATTCATTCATTCATTTTTTGCTCCAGCTTGAGTATTTCTTTCTCTCAGTACTCTCCATTTCCCTCTCCGTCTCTCACTCACTGAAGGCCTTTTCAGATACAATGTGACAACTGAGCTCATTAGGTGTAGCTGTATTGTTGTCCAAGTGGGAACAGTTGGGCTTATACACGCTGTGCAGTGTCAGAAACAGGTTGAGATGACGGAAAGGAAAAAAACTTGTGAAAATTTGTCATATATCGGGAAAAATACGGGAGAATTGTGACCCCCCCGGAGGAAACCAGGAAAGGGCAATGAAAAACAGGAGCCTGCCAGGAAAATCGTGAGGGTTGGCAAGTATGACTACATCCACTTTTTACAAACAGTCTATGAGCATGCCTCTGTCCTTAGTCCCTCGATTCGGATAAGGAAAAATTCAAAAAGAAAAAAAACTTTAACAGGGAAAAAATTTGAAGAAACATCAGGAAGAGCAACAGAAGAGGTTCAGATATCATGAATATGGATCTGGGAGGTAGTCGAGCAACCTCAGCCACATGACCTCCTCTCCATCATGGAGACCTGAAAGAGGCAAAGCTGAAGCACATCATTCAAATATCAGAAGAAATAAACAAGCACACAGAGAGAGAGAGAGAGAGAGAGAGAGAGACGAGGACACCATGCACACAAGGGAGAGAGAGAGAGAGACACAATAGTAGAGGCTGAATCTCCTAAAGGATCCAAACATCTGGAATGAGGCACCGACAATCAGGGGAGAGAGAGAGAGAGAGAGAGAGAGATCCAAGGATGGCCGACGGTCCAGCACAGAGAAGCCTGAGTGAAGAGAGAGGACAAGGAGGAGACACAAAGAGAGAGAGAGAGAGAAGCGCACAGCTTGGATGGTCATATGCTTGTGGGACACAAACAAACAGAGGGTTAGAGAGATGCAGTGGTTTTTCAGAAAATGCACAGTATTCACGTCTGCAGGACAAACATGGACTGTAAGTACTACGCTCAATGATTCATTGAGACTGGGGTCGACCTGCCAGAAGGATAATGGTAACGGTACAAGGCCATGAAGTAATCGAAGAATGAGCAACTAACTGAAAGTTAAGGTGAAAAGATGAGTTTTAAGTTTGGGTTTAAAGGCCTCGATAAAGATGTCTCTAGGGAGGTTGCTACTTGGAATATGAAAGCGGTCACACATAGAGTAAGACCTATAATATAGAGTATATTCACCCAACTCTGCAGCTCTGTGGAGTTTTTATATCATCTTTTACCTTATTGTTTTGTTTTTTATGCCCCACACATACAGTATATTTCTCTTCAACCCAGAAGCAGCTGGTAGCTGTTTGCAAACAAACCTGCCCTGCACCAAACAGCAGACGGCTTTAGTAAATGAAGAAAGATGAATGTTTAGCAGTTAAAGGCTCAGACATTTTTCTCAGTAGTTGGAAAGGACCAAGACATGTTTGCATGTGCATTGATTAGATAGCCCAGGGATACTCAACTTGATTTGCCCGGGGGCCACTTTTGCAAAATGACAGAAGGCCAGGGGGCAGTTAATAAAGACATAATGGACATTCAGGGCTCAATCTCGGGACCCAACGGCTATCGGTCTGACGATTCATAAGCCTCTGGGGGCAAGGGGCTATATTTGTGGGGGTTCTGGTGTAGCCAGAGGATATCCGGGTCAAGACTTCCTCCTCCGTGCGCTGCTTATTGTTTACAGTCCGATTAGCAACTTGAGATGAGACTGGAGTTGGAGTTGAGAGACGACGTGTACGACCGGAGTGTTTCACAAGTAGCCGTTTTAAAAGTTAATTTTAAACCAATGAAAAGCTAAATAATCGTCAGACGATAGCCGGTGGGTTCCCGGACAGCATTTCGGCCAATCCGTTCCGCCACTTTTGCTCCTCACACGGACTGTTTACCTGCAATCAACCAAAACTTGCTCAAACGTGATTGGTCGATACTACAAACGGAAACCAGAACACTTACGGTACCAAAATCTTGTCCCGTTGCAGATTCTACATATGAATGCAGAATCTTTTTATAGAGATTATTCGGGGCTTAGCCCGGACCTCTGTCGGGGGGGTTTGGGGGATCCTCCCCTTGCACTTTAATAAACAAGCTCTATTAGTCTATTTTAATATTTTGTGACCCGCTGAACAACTTAATAAGGCGCTAATGTAATGGAATGTGTGTGCTTTTCAGCCCTGAAGTGGTCAAGAAATAATGCAGCTTTAAGAAATAAGACCAAGTCAGTGGCTTCTATCAATGACTGTGTTGCATTTACGGTACATTGTTACTTACCAGTTCATTTACTGAGATGACTCTGCTGTGCTGATATGACCCAGGAAATTAAGACTTGAGTTGCGTATTTATAGTTTGTTCTTTTTTATGATTTGCATGCAAGTCTTTTTATAATTTGATGCAAATCTCAGTCTTTATTTTTGGTGTAGTTATTCTAGGAGTTTTCCTTGCACTTTTTGTTGAATTAATAAGCGCGAGAAGACAGATTACCTTCAGCTGTGCTTAAGCAGAAGGCCTCTCTCTCTCTGCTGGCAGCGATTGGTCAGTATGGCAAGGTGGACAAAGAGCAACACGGCCATCTGACACAGTGGAGAGCTGTGCACAGAGATATGAGGTCAAGGAGCCTCCTGGATGCAGCAGGTGGGAAGGGAGTCTGGGGAACCAGATGACAATGATGATGATGATAATAATGGTGTAGATGATGATGAGAGCTAGGAGTGTGACCTGGAAGAGGAGGCGGGAGAGTGTAGTGCAAAAAGAGAGACAGAATAAAGAGACAGAGGGAGAGAAGGATTCAAAGACCTTGTAGAACAACAGGGACCTGGTCAGGACAGCAGAGCTCAGAGGAAAAAATCTGAGAAGAAACCAGATGATTGTGACGAGTGAGACGGATTGAAACAGAGCTGATGGCTGAGGAGAAATGGAGCGACAGACCTGATCCTCTATGACACTACATAAGCAATGTTATGTTTGTGTCATGTGGGAGTTGCTGTAATTACAACATTGTCCGACTCGCAAATACCATTCATGACAACATACAAGCCAATTATGACCAGGAAAGCAATTCTAGGATTTTTAGCTGTTTTCCTCTCCTCCGGTTGGAGACCAAACTTGATATTTTCAAATGTTAGAAAATGAATACTTTGATCATCATAAGTTATCCGATATTGTAAAGCATCCCAAAAGTTCATAGTTAATCTGCAACAGACAAAAAATATATGTTCTAAGGTTTCAATGTCTGAGTTACAGAAAGTACAAATATTGAAATCTAAGTCAAACCTTTGATGTAAGAAGTCATTAAAATGAACTTCTTTAGCCTTAGGTGGAATTGGAAAACTAGTTCTTATCTTAACTATAAAATTGCTGGTGTATTCTTGGAGCATTTCTTTTTCAAGGGTGATGGGGAACAAACTGAAGTGAGATTATTCCTTATTAATGTATCATTCATTATTTTTTATTTTATCTTTAAAAAAAACTACATGCATCTATCCAAGTTGCATTTTGATTCATGTCCATCAGTGCACAATCACATATTGCATCCACTTCCAGTTAGTACAAAACAAACTAACTTTGTGCTCAAAGACTATATTTAGGATGATGGTAGGAAAAATCGTCTCGAAGGTAACCGCCAATTTGGGAAACTCTTGCGAGATGGTTAAACTTAGGCATTGACTTTGAATAGTTAAAGGAAAAGTGTGTAGCATTTAGGGGGATCTATTGGCAGCAATGGAATATAATATTGTATAATAAGTATGTTTTCTTTAGTGTATAAATACCTCAACAATAAGAATTGTTGTGTTTTCAGTACCTTAGAATGAGCCGTTTGTATCTACATAGGGAACAGGTCCTCTTCACGGAGCCGACGCCCATGTCTCTACAGACGCCTAGAACGGACAAACCACTGTGTTAACTTTTCCTGCTTGGGCCGGAGTCGATAACGTCACTCACTACAGAGTTAATCCCTGCCGTCACTCCACTCAGCCGCCGGTAAACAAGACACAGGAAACCTCTGTTGGTCTTGAGGAGCTGCATCATTTTTGTACAAACTTCTACTGTACATTCACTTGATATTGTCAAATCTAAACTAAGTGTCTTCTGCTCCACTCGCTCACACACATTCGCCGTCGCTCTCACTCTCTTGCTTCACCACTCACTTCCCACGTACACACACACACACACTCTACGCTCTGCTGTTCTCCAAATGACCTACGCTACTCTTACAACATCTCTAAATAGGGCCATTTGTGTTTTCACGTCGGCCACCGTAGTTCTCCTACACGCTTGGCATACGGGAGAAGTTTCAGTCTGCAACCTCACCGCTAGTTGCCACCAGATGTTACACACTGTACCTTTAAGGTTAGGCATTGACCTTGAATGGTTAGGGTTAGGATAGGTTGTCGGGCAGCGAGTTTTGCTAGATTTTTATTTTTTTGAAGTTTTTGCATGATGCGGGTTACCTTCCAGACACAACCAGGCAAAAATGCCACAACATTTGTTCTGATTCTGATTGTCTTGAAATCTGGTACAGACATACTTTGGGCAAATATCACAGTACAAGTTTGAAATTTTTAGATCACATGAAAAATCACACTTTAATCAACAGTTAAAGTCAGGATTTTTATAGTTAATTGTGCTCCTTGTAATAATAATAATAATAATACATTTTATTTATATAGCGCTTTTCTAAAAACTCAAAGACGCTTTACACAGATAAAAGATCATAAAAACTTGTAGTTTCTGAGATACAGCAATTTTCTTATCATACTATATTTAGTTTTTGGGCACATGGGACTACTGTTTTTTTCCTAAAATATAATGGAGTCTATTGCAAGAACAGTGTTGCAAACACAGAGAACACTTCCACCAAAGGAAATTCAAGATTTCAGTTGCCGGCACAAATTGGTTAAAGTGCAGTGTTTTATTGCATAATAACGGCTAAGAACTGTATGCTATGACATATTATGACAGTATTATAATTCATACGGTATGTGGTATGAAATTGGGACACAGCATGTTAATGTCTCCACATGATGTGACTGAAACCAGGAACGAGGCTGACTTGTTCAGACACTGACTGTACAACCATAATCATCAACTCATCTGCTGACTACTATCATATGAAAATGGCAAACTATAACCTGCACACCCTCCATTCACACAGTGACAAGATATTTAACTGGTCTCTCAGAGTCCCATTCATCATCAGGGCTGTCTTTAGTTCCCCTTCCACTTCTGTCTGTAAGATGAACAGCTCCACTGGCTCAGCTCCGGCTCGCTCTCATTTTATCTCCCTCTGTACTCTCAGCGTCTCTGTGCTGTTGGAAGACACTACTGATGGCTCTACAACTTCAAGCTGTTGGGTTTTAGCTCTAAGCGCATGTATTGTTGCAGTGGGATTAATGCTGATGGCCAGTATGATGTTCATACGTAGATTAAAGAAGCTTTGCCACGCTTCTATTTTTAAAAGTAACCCTTTTAATCCACCAAAGTGAGCAACATTCTTTGAAATACTGTATGTAAATCATGTCAACTTCCCCCCTCATGATTATCACACCGCATATTTCATGCTAATGAAGACGACACACAAACGTCCAAGACGCTTTTTTTTGTGTGCATCTCAAAAAGCTTTTGTAGTAATCCATGTGTTACTTGCCTCTCCACAATGTAATCTGGCCACAGTGGAAGAAAACAGCCGTAAGCAGCAAAGTAAATGTAGATAAGCCAGTTGTTGTCTTGTTTGGTTGAATATTGCTCCCATCCTTGTGGCTGAATCAGAATAATAGTGTTCCAGGTTAAACTGTATCCTGATTTAAAAAAAAAAAAAAAGTATAAAAAGTAGGGCTGTCAATCGATTAAAATACTTAATCGTGATTAATTGGAAATTAATAACACATTTTTTATCCGTCCAAAATGTACCTTAAAGGAGATTTGTCAAGTATTAATACTCTTATCAACATGGGAGTGGGCAACTATCTCCATGTTGAGAGCCATATGGAGGCAATATAAATGCTCTGAATTTACGTTTAGCACCTTTAATGTAGTTCTAATCAGATATAAGAAGATTTTTATATGTTTATTATATGTGTCAACAGTATAACTTCTTCTACCGTATGAAGTATCCTTAACTGGTGTATCAACAGATAATTTTTTATGTTTAACATAGCTGTATTATTCATTCATTTTATACTGTATTACTTTAAACAGTTATAACACAGCTTTAGATTGTCTATAAACGTGTCTAAAACCCAAGGTCCTCTTACTAGATTTCACACAGAGCTTTCAGCTGCATTTAATGGACTTTATCAGTGGATGTCTGCTAAATTGGATGTCTTATCTGAGCCGTGTGGAGGCCATAGATATGCTCTGAATTTTGAATTTAGCACCTTAACTGATGGAAATTTGTTGTAATTGTTTATTATTTTAGTTCTTTTACCTTTTGGATTCTATTTATATTTCTGTTACTTATTTTACTGTAAATCACTTTGTAACTTTTTCAGTTTTTGAAAGTGCCATGTAAATAAATTTATATTCTATTATTATTATTATTAGTGGTAGTAGTAGTAGTATTAGTAGTATTTACTTTATATGCAAAACAAAGAGTATAAATATATTCTGGTACGAAATTTGTGACCATGCCACTTTGCATAATAATCAAAAACAAAGCAGGACAAATTTTTCAATTAAATATATCACTATGGCAACAAAGCCATTGGTGCAGAGATGATGTGTCAACAGGGGGCACCATGACGCTGCCATGCACTGGACCTTTGACAGAAGCCTTAATTAGCACATGATTGGATCAGTGGGTATGAATCCCTCTTAAATAAACCAACTTTCAGTCGTACTTAAAAAAAATAATTATTGAGGTCGACAAAGGCGACGGATTTGTGATCACTAAATGGCTCGGGCTCTTGATTGATGGCCGCTGCACGGGGCGAGGCTTCTGCGACTTCACTTTGCTTCTGAGCTTGACCTTTCTTTTTCCTCTCAATACTCGTAATGATTCATCGCCCCGACGCATGCTGATGAGTGCTGATCCCACAGTAATGCTGACTGATTGATGAATGAGAGTCATGGCACGATGCTCGTCTGTGTCATATTATATTTTGAGCTGCAAAGTGCTTGATGATGCTGCGTCTTTAAGTTAGGAGATGATTAATTATGATGACTGAGAGCTTATTAAACACAAAATTGACCAGAGGAAAAAAATAGTTTTAAATTCTGCATGATGAGATGATGACTCTATCGTCCGTTTTCCCTTTGAATAAAATCTCTAGACGCCTTTCTTCACATAGACCTGTGTGTGTGTGTGTGTGTGTGTGTGTGTGTGTGTGTGTGTGTTTCATGGGAACCAGCTGTCTGTACTGGGAGCACCATTTTCACAGAGGGCTTCGTTCCAGTGATCACTGCTGGTTTGTGTGTTTCAGTTGCCTGTGCGTCTGTTGTGTGATTGTTTCTTAGACAATTGTGTCCTGTAATAGGACAGACACACACCGCTGCCTCTCTGAGGGCCCAGGGCCTCTCCCCCGCCCTCTCCCCCGCCATCACCATCGCCACCTCCCCCTCCCCATCCCACCTGGCATCGCTGTCAGAGGCATGGCTCTGTGCCTTGGCATGCAACATGCCATCTCTCTGGCACTTCGTCTGGTTGTGGGACTGGGGGAAGGGGCCGTGCCAACTGGGGCTCCTCCGATCATTGTGCTTGTCCACTCGTTGGACGCCCTGAGGGGGGCTTTTCCACCTGTTCAATGGGAACCTAAAGTGCACCTCCAGCGGCCTCCATATGTCACCCAGATTCACACTCACTGCACTGTGACAGGTGAGTCTTTATTAGCGGCATTTTAGACAAAGTCATGCTAAAATTTAAACAAAGAACGCAACTAAAGTATCACGTTAATCTTAATATTGAGCCATTTTGCCCACCAAACACGTTAATTGGAGTAATTTTTTTTTTTGTGGTGAGGCACAGGGTTGGAGGGAGGGGAGGTGGATGGGCCCAACAAACACAAGGCTTTAATCCAGGATACCGCTGTTCATGTCCCGTGTGTTGTTTCACTTTCACGTTACAATCAGTTCATGTCCCGTGTTCACAACATTCAGTGTCATTTTCACTGTACAGACGTAATAGTTTTAAGCCCAATCATGTAGCTTTTACCTATGTTTTTCCTAACTAAGTGGTTTTGTTGCCTAATCCCAAAGTGACGCCAAGGGACGTGACAAAGCGGCAGTATGTGACGAGTTGGGATGAGAACGTGTTGATCGAAATGTCCTCGGTGAAAAAAGGTATATAGTGTTATTGTGCTGTTTAAAGCTGCAATCTATAACTGTTCATACATTCAAACTACAACAAAGATTGTATTGCGTTTAGCATCATTGTTACTGGTGTGCAGTAAAATGGATTCCACCGACCAGGTAGCATGAACCCAAATCCTTTATTTACTAAAGTGAAGTTAGTCAGCAGTGTCATTAAAGGTGCAGTGTGTAGGATTTGGCGGCATCTACCAACCAAATGAAACTTCTCCCATGTGCCTAGCATAGACTGTATATAAGAAGTGGACGTAGTCACCGTGATGTCACCCATTGGTTTGTGGACTGCTGTTTTGAGGCCTCGAGTTCGGCATTTTGGCCGTCGCCATCTTGTTTTTTTGCAACCAGAAGTGACACGAGAGGGTGGAGCTAAGTACAACCGAACGCTGAATAAGATATTTTTAGGCTACCAAAATGTTATAATGAACTCTCATGAACTGAAAACACACTGTGAAAAGGTTAAAGTCCTAAAACGAAAACACAGACAACTCCCCGACCGGACAACTCCGTGGTAGCGACCTGTCAATCACAAGGTAGCCCCGCCCTAAAGCACACCCTGCTTTATGGTCTATTTTACTCTAAATCGGACCATAATTTACTAAATGAACATCATGCTGTATTGAAGAAGACTTGAAACTAGAGATTGAGACCATAAACTCATGTTTACAATGTTTACTGAGGTAATAAATCAAGTGAGAAGTAGGCTCATTTTTTCATAGACTTCTATACAATCAGACTTCTTCTTATTATTAATATTATATTCCATTTCTGCTAATAGACCCCCTAAATGCTACACACTTCCTTTAACAACAAGAACGGATCAAATCCATGCACCATATTTAATTTCAACACAGATGGAGATAATAGCTATATAATAATTTTAAAAAAAATAATCTTTAAATGATTCACCAAATAATCCTGTTTACATGATGAAATGTTGGTGAACAATTTCCTTTTTTTTTTTCATTTGCTCCCATGTCTAAGTTTGCAGCTTTGCAGCTTTCTTTCCAGTAAGGAAGTGACAGATATTTACTTACAACTTCTGTCATTATTAAAACATTTTAATATCAAAAACGTACAAAATAAAATATACACGAAACAGGAAATTAACTTTTGAGTAACTCTTTCACTTTTGCTTTGCAAATTGGAACACTGTTCCCTTTTTGTCAGTTCGGTTTGAATTTGATTTTCCAGTTTCCCCTTGACGTATTAAATAATTTGCAGCCTTCAAGCGGCGCACCAGCAATTTTGGCACCGACGATTCAGACTCTTTAGAGCTCTGTTAGCTCTCTCATGTTGCTTTGAAAGCTCAAATAGCCAAACGCTGATTGCCAGACCTCCTTTATAGCTGACACATGCAGAAAACATGATTAACAGGGACGACGTGACATTCATTGCATTCATGCTCATGCTTTGACTGCAAAATGAAGTTTAAGGAATATTAATCATATAATATGCCATTTAGGTGATTTTGAAGTCTTGGCTGCGTGTTGTGTATTTACAGTAATATCATCTTATATATGTCAGACTTCAAATGCAGGAACTAAGTTGTTACTTTCCCTCC
The DNA here is from genome assembly GCA_916701645.2 of Sebastolobus alascanus. Lineage (NCBI taxonomy): Eukaryota > Metazoa > Chordata > Actinopteri > Perciformes > Sebastidae > Sebastolobus > Sebastolobus alascanus. The sequence continues at coordinate 680,689 of CAKAOJ020000044.1, forward strand.
ATCCATCCCAGCTTTAATGACAGCGTGTGGTAGTGGCTGTCAGTACTTTGACACCATTGACAGATTCAACACCATCATGCATTTTGTAAGAGCAGTCTCCGACATTTTAAAAGATCAGACTGACACGCTGAAATATTCTCTTTGTGCTTCACATTAATGTCTGCTATCTTCTCTCTCATGGTGTTTATGACTCTCACTGAAAGTCACTTCAATAATTGAACATATCCAGAGCATGAATTAGCAAAACTTATCTTAAAAATACATATGCTTTTGATAACAGCTCTCCTTAAGCTGCTGGAGTGAATTTTGCAGTCAAAAGAAGGATCTTCTGGTCTGATCACATTAATACGAAACAGAAGGAACAGTGATGTTTCTAAAAAAGACCTCAATACATCAGAGACATGCGTCTTCCAACAAGTGACTGCAGCCTCCAGCTTTACAAACCAAGTGCACTGTCCTGGGGTTATGAAAGGCTTAATTGGCAGTCGCGCCGCAAGTGTCGCACAAAATGTCAGCGCATGGAAGAGAGGCTACTGGAACAAACTCTCCAGCGTAGTCACATTGTCAGCAGAGAGTTCCTGTAAGGCGCTCTGCGAGTTCAGAGAACAGTCCGGGTTGATTTCCTGTCATCGCAGGCACATAATTACTTCCAACAGATGTCATTGTGGAAAAAGAATAAAGAGTAGCTCAATGGTGGAAGAAGTATTCAGATCTTTTACTTAAGTAAATGGAGCAATAACACAATGAAAAATACTCCAGTACAGATAAAATGATTATAAAAAATGCCGCCAAATCCTGCACACTGCACCTTTAAAGCTGGGGTCTGCGATCTTGGAAAACTAGCATAATTTGAAAGTCGCATCGCCTCAGGAGCTCCGTCTAAACCCCCCCCTCCCCTCGAAACTCCTTATAAGGCAACGCCCCCCACACACATGCACGAGCACCTTCGCATCTTAACTACTTCACATTTTTCGTAGCTATTTCATCACTAAATTCACTTCTGAAAAATGTTGAGGCGAGAAATCAACGGTGTAGATTTAGAATATTGACAGTTTTACGATGTTAGATGGCGAATCAAACATTTTCTCAACTGTTGTCGGAGTTTAGAAGCTCCACAAACTGCCGGCACAGCTAGCTACCTCCTGCCGGGATCGCCACCTCTCCACCCGGGCATTCACTCACACAGACCCCGCTATGAGCTGGAGCTCTCTCAAGAGACCGGTCTCGTAGACGAGGGGCTTTATTTCCTTGTTGACGGAGGGGGAGGGGGGGGGGGGTAGCAGCAGCTCGCTGGAGAGCCGGCCACAGAGCAGCAGAGAGGGGAGGGACAGAGAGAGATACCTGCTGAGACAACACGACCCTTTTTAACATTACTCTAATATCTGGAGGGAGATCAGTCCACTCGTTTGTTTCTGTAACTGAAAAAGCAGTTTGAGTAACGTAAATTTTGTTCGGCAATGTTTTCTATCCGCCGTCTCCCCTCGTTGATAATCCTGTTTGTCTGACTTCACTTTGAGCTGTTAGAAAAAAATAGTTTAAATCTGCAGTATTTTATAAAGTAAACTAACAGAACATAAACAACTAAATCAAAGTTGTATTTTTCGATAATATGGTAATAGTGGTACGAGTTCGTTGTCGTTGTCCGGTGTTTTAAGAGCTGAGTTTTCTCTTCCTCTCTCCAGTGAACGTGCGGCGGACACGCGCTTTGAGTTCACGCTGGTGCACGCTGAGGCACGCTGAGGCTAGAGTACGAGCAGGGAGGCAGGGAGGCTTCTGATTGGTTCCTTACAACCGGGACCATTTTTACTGACTGGTAGACGTTATTACAGGATTACAGCAGCTACAGATGACGGATCTTTTCCGGTCTTTTTTCAGTGCTCATAAGAAACGGATTGCTGTCGGGGTGTAAAGACCATTTCAACCAATATAACAAAAAGTGTATACTGGATAAATCGCAGACCCCAGCTTTAATCTATCCTTCCACTATCTACAGTATATACCCACTAGGGCTGAATGATTTTGAGAAAATAACCAATTATTTTTTACTGATATTGCAATTGAAATATGATTTGCGATATTAGAGGGACTGATTTGCCTCCTGTGATTTGAAAATGTCAGTAGGCCATATTGCGATTTCGATAAAATTTTGATTAATTGTGCAGCCCTAATACCTACCCAGGGTTTCTGGGGGCGAGGAGCCGTATACACCCTGGACAGATTAGCAGTCTATCACAAGATTGACACATATAGACCAACAACTGTTCACACTCCTATTTACACCTACACCTAATTACCCTATCTGCATGTCTTTGGACTTTGGGAGGAAGTCGGAGCACCTGGAGGAAACACCATGCAGACTTCTTAATATTTAATCAGCATTTAACGTTGTCATTGGTCAGGGTGGAGCTAATTGTAGCTACTATATATACTGATGGGTAGTTACATTTTTAACAATGCATTATATTTTATCGGATGATATCAGAATCAAATTCAGTTTTTTTTGCCAAGTACCTACTTGGAATATATATATATAAATATGAAACTAAGGAATTTGACTCATTTTTTTTTTTCATCTCTCTCAATGTACTTACACAGAAATAGATATAACAGCTAGGAACCAGGACAACAAAGCTGGACAGATAAAGGTGAGGAATAGACAGGACTACTATGTACACAAGTAGTGAAAAAATAGGTGTGTATATAAATATAATATTATACAAATATATATAAAAGCACCAATGACCAACATTAAAATAACAATAAAAAAATTAAATTAAATAAAACGTCTATATACAAGTCAAGTGTCATATGCGAGTAAAGTCATGTAACTATAGCTTTCAAAAAGAAAGTAGTGCTTCTAGTGCTGTAGAAGTATAAAATGGAAATACTCAAGTTAAGTACTAGTACCTCCAAACTATACTCAAGTGCTTGTACATCATTTTTTCTTTCCATTACTGCGTTAGTTTTTTCTTTCTTTTCATCAGTGTTTCTGTAATAATTTGCATCCACTTCACAGGTGATTGAGCTTCACCAGAGCCCTGTTGGTCAGCTTCACCTGCTTCTACCTCTCACGGCGGGGGACGTAGAGATGGGTTTAGAGAGGCAAGGGTGGAAGCTTTCATCAGTGGCCTACAGTATGTTCCCCAAGGAATACAAAGGCTTAGTGAGCAAGTTAGCTTTTTACTGTTACAAAGTCTCCCTGTTTTTGAGAGCTTACTGTAATTGGGTGCGATTGCTGCAAAGCACCCCTTCAAAGTAAAAGCCTCATAGAGTAACTGTATCTTAACAGGAAGCTCATGATGAGGCTTGTTTTTCAAAATGAAAGCCCCAAACTCTCACTGTATGTTAACATGAAGCTCGGGAATTTTTCAAAATATTTCGTACATTATTGGTATTATTCAACTTTTAAAGCCAGCAATACAATGTAGCATCAGCTTTTCAACATCCAGCGTTCGCACTCGCAATTTCCTCAGAAATTGCATTCCTAGTTGTAATTACTGTAGTTTTGCAAACAATTAACACAAACAGCCACACTGCTCAGTGTCGAAGGTGCCAATCATACAACTACAATCACCTCTCTGGAGAAATCTCTCTCCCCCTGGTTCTCTTTTCCTTGTAACATGATAGACAATCAATTGAGACATGTTTGTTCCTAATTTAAGCTTAATGTATCCAGGTAAAGCCGACCAAGCTTATTTTCTTGTCTGATCCTGTACTCCTTCGCTCATTCATACCCAGGAGCTGCCCACTGCTTAGTTTGGTAGTACCACCTCCGCCTCTCTCGATAAAGTTTACTCAATCATTTTCTACGTCCACATTGCACGTGTGTACATGCGCACATTTACTGGCCTTGTTTTGGTGGATTCATGTTATCCTACTGAATTAACAAGGCTGATGCGATTCCGTTTAGTATTCCTGTACCGTCCGATTGTACCAGTGACTTAATATTCTCTTAACACAACTTCAAGTGTGAATATATTTTTGCTATATTTCACCTTCAAAGCCAGCAACCGCTCAATCTCCTGGGAGCGTTTGTCACACCACACTGCACAAACTCCACGATTTATACAGCAGCTGGTGCAGTAAATGTGCTGTAATTGCACAGTCACACATGGATTCGGGTGTGTTCATAGTATCACACCAGATCTATTCATCTGCAGTCCATGTGATAATGATGCTCGCTTTAGCGCCACACCGCCGCCTCCTCTACTTCTGCGTGTTATTTAAGGGTATTATTATGCCTGCATACAGTATAAGCATCTGTCCCCTCGGTGCACCGCGCGCTGATTGGAGGAAATTCTTTTGTGTTGTGATCTGATTGGGCGTCAGCGGTGATATCCACCGTAATGACCCGTGCTGGGAGGTGTTGCAGGAGCAGATTTGGAGGCGCTATCCTGTTAACAAGGAGCCTGCTGAGACAAGCTGTGAGCAACACCGCTCCGAGATGTGTGATTTCAAGCAAGGCCTGCCTGTGCCAGACAGTTGGTGATCTGCATATCACTTTCTGTTTTTATTGTTATTGAATATGACAGTGAAGGAGTGCTTTAGCTGAGAGAAAATACAAGATAAAGTGGATGTTCTTTGTTTTCGTAGGTTGACTGTAGAGAGATTTGAGCCTTTTTTGCAGATATTTCTTTTGAATGTCAAAACAGTCAAAGTGTGAAAATAAGAGTGAATTGTTAGCTTTTAATACAACATATTTAGATTTATGTGCTATATTCTGTCTCTCTTTTGCCATACAAGAAGAAGCTTAACACAGACGGACTTATCCATTTTCCGTATTGATTTCTCTGTCTATGATTTGACCCTCATCATGCCTGATCATAATCTACAGTGAGATTAACACTTCTGTTATTTAGCCCTATTAACCTCTGATTTTGTCTAGACATACCATGACCCCAGGGTAACAATCATGCTCTGTGTTATTGAATGAGTTTGTAGACGAAATCCTCAGTAATCCTGGTCCATGAATGGCTGACAACACTAATTCCTCTAATTCAAATGAGGCTAAACTGGTCCAGTGTTCAAAGCTGTAAGGTTGTGGAGCAAATTTAGCGACTGTTAAGTGACTAAAGCGACCAAATCAGAGTTCAGATGTGAGGCGTTGACTTGACTTCATCTGAATGTGCCTTGAGCTGCATGGCTCAATGGGTGGCAACGATGGTCGGCACACCAGACTGAAATATTTTAGGGATTTCCTGACGTTTCCTTCTGAATGTGAGACATTTTTGTTTTATAGTCAAATGTCTCATCAACTATTGGATGGATTGCCATGAAATTTCGTACACACTCAGGTTGATGATTTGCAATAACTTTGGTGATATCTTAACGCTTCATCGAGCACCATCATCAGGTCAAAATTATAATATGTCCAAGACTTTGACTTAAGACAAAATGTCTGCAAACCTAATGACATTTCCATCAGCATTGTGTTTAGTGTCAATTAGCATATGTTAGCATGCTAGTATGCTACCCTAAGATAGTGAGAATGGTAAAAATGTATACCTGCTAAACGTCAGCATGTTAGCATCGTCATTGTTAGCATGTTAGCATGCTGATGTGAGAATTTAGCTTAAAGGAACAGTGTGTAGCATTTAGAGGGATCTATTAGCAGAAATGGAATAAAATATGAATAAGTATGTTTTCATTAGTTTATAATCCGTAGCAGGAAGTTTATATCTACATAGGGAGGGGGTCCTCTTCACGGAGCCGGCTGAGAACGGACAAACCAAACACAGGCTCTAGAGAGACCATTCACGTTTTCACATCTGCTGCTGTAGTTCTCCGACACGCTTGGCACTCTGGAAGGCTTTCAGTTGGTTGCAATCTGCGACCTCACCGCTAGATGCCGCCAGATCCTATACACTGCAAGAGACTCGTGGGGACCCAAATATGCTGCTTTATGCAAATGTATGTATATATTTATTATTGGAAATCAATTAACAACACAAAACAATGACAAATATTGTCCGGAAACCTTCACAGGTACTGCATTTAGCATAAAAAATATGCTCAAATCATAACATGGCAAACTCAAGCTCAACAGGCAACAACAGCTGTCAGTGTGTCAGTGTGCTGACTTGACTATGACTTGCCCCAAACTGCATGTGATTATCATAAAGTGGGCATGTCTGTACAGGAGAGACTTCTTTTCATCCATATATCTTGAGGTCAGAGGTCAAGAGACCCCTTTGAAAATGGCCATGCCAGTTTTTCCTCACTAAAATTTTGCCCAACTTTGGAGTGTTATTTAGCCTCCTTCCCGACTTGTCAGCATGACATGGTTGGTACCAATGGATTCCTTCTAGTTTCATATGTAGCTTCACTGTAGCCCTAAAACTGAACCTGCTAGAGCCTCTGAAAGACAGTAAAGTCGGTCGGGGTCACCCCCGGCCCCGCAGATCTCAGAGGGTTAAACTCTATTACAAATCTATGTATAGTTGTGCCCAGTACATGCCATACTTCCTCATGTATTTCTGTTAAAGGGATAGTTTGGGTGTTTTGAAATGGGGTTGTATGAGGTACTTATCAATAGCAGGTGTATTACTTACAGTAGATGACGTTCGGCACGCCCCCAGTTTGGAGAAACAGACAGGAGTAACTGCACGGGAGGAAAGCAAAACAGTGCTGTGGACGGACAAAAACAGTTTCACTCTCAGTTCAGTTCGCCGAAAATACAGAAAATATTCTAAATATAGCGTACATTTAAACGGATATACATTTTTTTTAGGTGGATAAAATATGTTTTTTTGCCGTCCCCGTCCACAGCACTGTATTGCTTTGCTCCGGTGCCGGTGCTCCTGTCTGTTTCTCGATGCTGGGGCGTGCTGACCGCCATCTACTGTAGGTAATACACCTACTATGGATAAATACCTCGTACAACCCCACTTCAAAACACCCAAACTATCCCTTTAAGCTACTGGTTTCAAGTACAGTATGTATTTGTATATCTATTCCACCACATGCAAATATGGAGCGCGATGCTGCAAAACCACATAATCACTTTTGATATGACAGACATGCTGTGAGTCACGTAGCTCTCAACAACAATACAACAGTACACAGACCGAGTCAAGGCAACAGCGTAACGTTTCGTAAGACATTTGACTGTAATTTGCAAAGTCCAAAAGTGAATTACATCCGCTATGTAAACCTAACCATTGTCTACTGTTCAGTACATGCAAATGACCATGCCTTAGTTCCATGACTGATACCTAAATGAAAAAAAGCGAACATTGTTTCCTTAGGAGAACAAAGGAAGAGCTATCCATCATTGCTGAAAACAACCCCGGCTACCCCTGTGCTCCGTAGGCTACATGCAGAGTAATTCTCGGGGGGATGTATTCCAGACATAATGAGAAAGAAACATCGGGGTAAACAAATCGACTTTTTTTTTTTGCAGGCTGGCCTAATTACAGGGCAGGAATAAATAACTATTGGAGAGGAGGCAGGCACGCTAGTGTAATGCATTGTAATGGGCCGTGGGGAGTTAATGCGTCATTTTTCTGCCTGACATGTTGCTGTGGCGTGTTCGGTTCACAATGAGCTTCTCTGATCATACAGATGTTTAGCTGCTGAGACGTGGGTAGATTGTTTTGGAGCCACTTGCAATAACTTAGTTTTTTTAATTTTTACTCCTAAATGTGCCAAAGATATACTGCCAGGGTCATTTTGGTCACATATTGCCTCATAGTGAATGGAAATATGTGTTTAAGCTTCAATTATAAGGGTAGGAAACGGAGAGAGTAATCAGGTTTAACTATGGTTTAAATGGAATATATGACTGAGTGATCATTTTAACTTTAAGAAAAATATGCCCATGGACAACCTTAGGTGGGGATCACACAGAGATGCCTCTCGCTACAGATGGATCTGCTTTGGCAGAGAATAATGTCTGGGTGCGCCTGAGGCTGTCTGGCCCAAGTGTCACATTGATAAGCGCTGGAACCGTTGAAAATATTTTAATTTTTATGCATTTCTGGTGAAAAAAGCCAGGAAAGCATGTCATGGGTGGGTGCATCCCAGCCGCGTCGTATCAACATTGGTTTTTCAGGTCCAGAGTATTTTAGGAGTTTCTTTTTTTAGTTTACCAACCTAACCTCAAACCACCTTTTCTGCTACTGCTTTAACTACGTTTCCCAGAGTGCCTTTAAACATCCAGTGTGGGGACCCACCATAGACTGTATATAAGAAGTGGACGTAGTCACTGTGAAGTCACCTATTGGTTTGTTGGCTGCCGTTTTGAAGCTTCGAGTACGGCATTTTGGTCGTCGCCATCTTGGTTTTTTTCCACCAGAAGTGACACAAGAGGGTGGAGCTAAGTACAACTGAACGCTGAATGCTGACCAAAAATAACAACTCCCAGACCGGACAACGGCGTGGTAGCGATCTGTCAATCACAAGGTAGCCACATCCTAAAGCATCCCCTGCTTTATGGTCTATTTGACTCTAAATGGGACCATAATTTACTATATGAACATCATGCTGTATTGAAGAAGACTTGAAACTAGTGATTGAGATCATAAACTTATGTTTGCGATGTTTACAGAGGTAATAAATCAAGTGAGAAGTAGGGTTATTTTCTCCACTTCCACTGGGACCCACACTCACATTTTTTACCTTTATGTGATCGAAGGTCGGACATATTAAGAGAGAGCTGACTTAATGTTGGAAGGCAGTTACCTTATGGTTTAACGACAGTTTTTAAAAAAAACTTTTAGAGCCCAAGACACCAAAAACTAACACTAAACATTCCTTCCCTTTCCAATAATTCATAACAAGCATGTTTCATAGGGTATCCGAGTCACAATAATAAGAAAACAAAAATAAAAGTATACCAACAACAGTAAACACACTCTGGAAGAGTAGGAAAATGTATGAAAAAAACGAACAAACACCAAAATAGTAATTAAATTCCGTTTTTAATATACCCCCCTTTAATACCCCCAGCAGCTGGATTTCCCTTTAAATCTTAAAGGGGACCCAAACTTTTGAAAATTCATGCAGGGTTTTCCTTAAATTATATATCATTTTAAATATGGAACACAGGATAGAAAGTCATTAAAGTTTAATGATTAAACCACATTCACATAGAAGGGAGATTACTGGCTTACAACGTGCAATCCACTTGTTGGCTGCCATTATAACTATTTTTAGAAAAGTTTTGAGGTATCCAGCCTAAAATTACCTTCATGTGTGTCGATGGTTGCTCTGAAGTCTGTTTGCTCTTTAATTCTTAGCAGATAACAAAAACAGCTGATACCCATAATTGCTTCATTAGAAAAACAATGTTTTTCTGTTTCTATTGATAATGAGAAATATCTCAAAGAGCCGTCACATCTTGAGCTTGAAAGTTCATTCTTGACCTCGGAAACAGCAGTTGAAAATATTTGCCTAAAAGCTTTCAACCACATCTCCTGGTTTGTAGCTATACCGACGAAAAGTAAATGCACTGTAATTCATATATATATATCCCACAAAATCAATTACTCTGTAATCCACGTAATCGGGAACCAGGAAGTATAAAGAGTGACAAACGGCATGTAGGGAGGAGGTCAGGGTGGATGGGTGGGTCAAAAGACACCAGACTTTCCCCAGGAGACTGGTGTTCGTACCCCATAAGTAGTTTTGTTTCCTAACCTAACCAAGTTGTTTCCTGTGAAGACAGAAGTTTATTTTGAAAAGACTGGAGTAGAAATTGGCACGTGCGTCACGTGTTGCTGGACATTCGTAGGAAAAACGCATGAAAAATGAGGAATAACTTTTCGTAAGATATCATACAAACCGTTGGATGAGGATACGTTGATCCTCGAGTTCCTCGGTGGATGGAGCTGCTCAGTTTTCATGGAGATTGTTGTCACGTGACTTAAATTCCATTCTCAGGTCCCATGACAACAGGTGATCACATCTTCCCTTTAATTAATCAGCTTTCTAATGACATTAGAAAAACGCAATAAACTCAATAAGTCTTCACGTCTCAATGTGTTTTGAGATGATTTTTTTATCTAAGTGCTAATCTTATCATCAGCCTTCTTCACACATGTAATTCATAAAACCAAGAAGGATCCAAGATGCCACAAACATCAAGGCGTGATTTGGCAGTGACTCTCTCTCTTTCTGGTCAGAGCATTCATGCACTCCATGACAGATGAGGTGGAGTGAAGGGGGGGGGGGGGGATGGGGATCCCAAAACTGAATATTCCCCTCACTGTAATCGTTTCAGTCTGTTCTGCCAGAACAGATTGTGGTATTTTGCTTCCCTGTTGGAGTGCTGTATATATCTCCTCCCTCCCTCTCTTATTTCCCCTCTCCCTCTCCCCTTTTCCCATTATTGCAATATGGCACTCTCCATTTCATTGTCAGTCTGGGCAGCGCTGATGTAGCATGGACTCGTTACATTGTGCCTAAAGCCCGCTGACCGCCTCCCTTGTGAAGGCTTATGATCATCCATCATGGATAAAACATTACGCTACACCTATGTGGCCACCAGTTCCTGCTTAAACTGGAAATGGGGAGGATAAGCACAGAAAATATGCTCGTAAAATTGGCCACCTACTATCAAAATGAAACGCTTAAGCAAAGCTCTACCCTATTTGTCAGTTCAAATTGAATGCATTTTTCTGGACTTACGAGAGCGCGGCGCATGCAAGATTAGGTGCTGCTTCTTGTTTTGTATTTTCCGGTGATCCCCGAGCCCCATTTAAGGAGTTGCAGTCCCTGTTGATTGAGAGAGCCCCTTTAAGTGGCCATGGCAATTCCAACAACAACAGTCGACCTACTCTGGCAGGAAGAAGGCCCTTAACCACAAGAGCTGGCTCTAGAGGGGGGGAGGTGGGAGGTGGGAGGTGGGAGGTGGGAGGTGGGCCAGGAGGAAGGCAGCTTGCGGTCGTACATCTTGGGAAGGCTGCATGTGTTGCCCAGACAGCCCCTTAAGTGACTTCACCTCATCTCAATGGTGCTCATTACGAGCGATAGAAAGCCATCCATTCAAGGCAGCGGTATAAAACAAACCAACTCCATCTGGAGAGAGGACAAGAGGGTGTCAACATGGGCTCGCAAAATTGATTGGTTTCTGTACAATACAGTGAATAGTAGAGGGTTGTTGCACTTCTCATCATTTTCACACACTTCACTCCTCGCTGTCACAATTACTGCAGCATATTTAGAATCTGAATGTATCGACGGGGTTCCCACTAACTCTCTAAATATTTACTCATAAAACAGAAAAAAAACTCAAGTGCCTCCACAGTTGCCCTCTTTAAACATATTTCATCGGATATAACTCAAAGCGGGGCACCGTGGCAAAATCCAGACAGCATCGAGTATTCGTTTTGAAGCCCATGTTTACGCTGCTCGGTCTGGTAGCCTAGCGTCTCCAAGCAGCGGGCTCCTGCTGGGATGTTAAGGGAGGCTCTGCCTTCATATGATGGAGTCTAACGGAGGGGAGGGGAAGACGGACAGAGAACTCTTGAGACTGCGTTATCTTCCACTGTCAAATTCGTTTGAAATGCCAATTTTGACAAATTACACCTTCCTCCAACCTAATATCTCTCTGTAAATGCCTTTTTCTCTTTCAAGTCTTGCGCTTCAATGTAAATGCGCGGCTTTGGAGTGCAGGAACTGTCCATATTTAGCAAATGAAGCGGAGATAAAATCACTCACGCCTGCCTGGGAAATAGGCACGAAGGCAGAATTGTGCCTCTGAACTGTAGCAGGGTGAAGGGATTTATCCAACCAAGAGCTGTTGGGCGTAATGGCTTTGATTTGAATTTCTATCCCTTTCATTAGAAGCCCATTGACATTTCAAGCACACCTGTACGCTATTGTCACTGACTAACCTTTAAAAAGAAGAGTGATGTGTCTTTCCCGAAGAGACAAAAGCCCAGAAACAAATACTGTCACGTTGACGCATTCTCTCCCTTTAGTCTGCTTTACAACTCACTCTGGTTTAAAACAGACTAAACAAACAAATGAGGAAAAAATATCACAAAAGAAAGCAGAAAAAATGCACAGTAATTGAAGGGTTTATTCGTGGGTTTGATGTGCCTGTCGACACGCGTACATTCAGGTATGTTGGATATGCTTCAAAGCAGCATCAGTCCATCAACCGTACATATACAACATGAGAGTTTTACTACATACTGCATAATAAATGTAGCTCTTATGGTCCCAAAAGACCTGCAGCAGATAGATAAAAATGTAAGCTCTTTAACTTTGATGTAACTAAATCAACATTGCAAACGGGGCCGGGCCATATTTGGTTTGATGCCATGGTGTAATGGCAGTATGTTTGGCATATCCTGTCAATATTTTCCTTACTATTCCCCTTATCTCCATAGATTACTTTTTATCTGTTCAAAATGTACCCTAAAGAAAGATTTTTCAAGTATTACATACTCTTATCAACATGGGAGTGGGCAAATATGCTTGCTTTATGCAAATGTATCTATTAGAGGTCGACCGATATGGGTTTTTTATGGCCGATGCCGATGCCGATTTTTTAAAGAATCAGGACAGCCGATGGCCGATATATGATGCCGATTTTTTTTTTGCCGATATGTTTGGCTGGTTTTCTTTTTTTCCTCCATCTGATAAAATATAACAGCTTAATAATAACAATTAATACACAAAATGTCTTAACTTAAGTAAACATTTATTGAACAACACTTATGGTCTGTTTCTCCAATTTGCACTTTGTGTCTGCACTGCAGTGCATATTTTATTTTGTGCATGATGGTTAATAGTAGTAATAGTACAGGGCTCAAAACCTTTTAAGCGCCTTTCCAAAACTGTCCTAAAGCATGTTTTTTATTTATGTTTGTTGACAGACACTGTTACAAGCTATATGGCCATAATCTAAGTGATCAAGACATAATAATAACTTTGTTCACTCGTATTACCTGCTGCTCACATCTGCTATGCTGCGGACTACAGACAGGCCAGTGACGTCATAGACACTCTATATACCCATAGACCGTAGAGACGTTTAATGAGGAAGTGAACTTTTTGCTAAATGTTTCGACAAATTGCTCGTGTTTCCGCCTATGGTTTAAAACAGACTAAACCAACAAATGAGGAAAAAATATCACAAAAGAAAGCAGAAAAAATGCACAGTAATTGAAGGGTTTATTCGTGGGTTTGATGTGCCTGTCGATACGCGTACATTCAGGTATGTTGGATATGCTTCAAAGCAGCATCAGTCCATCAACCGTACATATACAACATGAGAGTTTTACTACATACTGCATAATAAATGTAGCTCTTATGGTCCCAAAAGACCTGCAGCAGATAGATAAAAATGTAAGCTCTTTAACTTTGATGTAACTAAATCAACATTGCAAACGGGGCCGGGCCATATTTGGTTTGATGCCATGGTGTAATGGAAGTATGTTTGGCATATCCTGTCAATATTTTCCTTACTGTTCCCCTTATCTCCATAGATTACTTTTTATCTGTTCAAAATGTACCCTAAAGAAAGATTTTTCAAGTATTACATACTCTTATCAACATGGGAGTGGGCAAATATGCTTGCTTTATGCAAATGTATCTATATATATATATGTGTGTCAGTGTGCTGACTTGACTATGACTTGAAAAACTGCATGTGATTATCATAAAGTGGGCATGTCTGTAAAGGGGAGACTCGTGGGTTCCCATAGAACCCATTTTCATTCACATATCTTGAGGTCAGAGGTCAAGGGACCCCCTTTGAAAATGGCCATGCCAGTTTTTCCTTGCCAAAATTTAGTTTTTGAGCGTTATTCAGCTTCCTTCTCACTAGTATGACATGGTTGGTACCAATGGATTCCTGAGGTTTTCTAGTGTCACATGATACCAGTATCTTCGCTAGCTGTAAAACTGAGCCCGCTACAACCTAAAAATTGCAAGTTGCGTTAATGCATTAAAGAAATTAGTGGCGTTAAAACTAATTTGCATTAACATGTTATTATCGCGCTAACTTTTACAGCCCTAATATATATATATATAGATATATATATATCTATATATAAATAGCTATATATATATATATATATATATATATATATATATATATATATTCTTTATAGTCTAGTTTTGGGGTAAAATAGACCCTTGTGTAAGCTGACTGTTCCCGTTGACATGAATGAACATATGAAATAATTTAGCAGTTTTTTTGAGATGCACCTGCAGTTTGGCCACAGAGAATTTGGCCTCTTTGGAGCTGATGTTGCTTTGAAAACTCATATATCAAAGTGATGACTGCCAGATCTGCACTTAACTTAATGGGACCCACCTTTGTTGCACTGTTTCTACTTGTGATGGAGTTACTTAAGTCACCTTTCCCTCATTTGTCTCTCTCCCATCTGGTGAACACATTTCAAATAGCACATTTTAACTATGACATCTGATAAAACGGTATGCACCCTATCAATTATCATTAGGGTGATGTTTCAGTTTAGCAGAAAAGGGAAAAGCCCACACACCCACCCACTGCCTTCTTGTTTCCAATTCTTTATTTAATGTAGATTGACAACATTTTACCCACGAAGAACATTTTCCCGTTTGCACACTTGCTAGTAAAACATTTGTGGATGTATGTAGACATCTCTGGTTAGAATGATACAACTAAATCAGTAGTGATTTAAGCTCTATTTCTAATATTTCATCATTTATTATATTCACATTCACATTCTGGCCCACATTTCCTTGACCCATTTTGATCAATATTTCATATCCCATGTTCCATATTCACTGTTGACTTAGACTCTGCTACCGCATTGTGCATACTTTTGATTTTTGCTCTTTGTTTTATTCGTATGTTTATCTTTTATTATTTCCTTTGTTGTTTTGTTTGTGTGTTTTGTTTCCCTTTTTTTTTTTTTTTTAGATTTCCACCATACACAGTCTGTAGAAACGACAATTAAGCACTGCACACATTGGGCCTCATGCTTAAATTTCTTTTATATTTTCTCTTAATTTTCTGCTAAAAGAAAAAAATAAGAGAAGTCAACTCCAGATGCACCAAACGTTTTTAACCATCCAAATCTGCTCTTACCCAGGTGTGCTGAATGATGAATCCCACTTGAACATAAAGTGGAGGCGTGTGGCCACTTGTTTAATACTCTGGCACATGCCCAAGAAGTGGGGAGAAAAAAATGCTGTAAGAAGAACTTAAATAAGATACGATAAGATAAGATAGATAGATAGATACAGGTAGATAGATAGATAGATAGATAGATAGATGGATATGATTTATATGATAACGTGATTTTCCAGAGCTCAGTACTGGTGTTACAGGAAATCCAAAATGCAGTATGTAAGCCTGGCAATATCATCCAAGGGTTTTTGTGGTCTTAATTGGGATCAATGGACCAATAGTATTTCTTTAGCCCACAAATGTAATAATCCAATCATTACTCTAAAACATATAATAATCTAAATTTAATTATCCGATATTCATGAGTTTTTTTAATGTTCCTCAAATTCAAAGCGTATGTTTACTTACGTTGGACAAACAATCTCTAGATTGTAAACAATATGTTTTTTCTTATCTTGGTTAAGAGTGATCTCGACCACTCGTAAAATGTTCTCGTACCTAAGAGAAGAGCAAACATAAGAAATCATTGGTGAATCCCAGAAATCAATCGGTACAGAATAAGAACAAATCGTGGATACCAACAAAAATAAGAGAAAATTTGTTCGTATATCGCTTCCTGCAGGAGGTAATGTGTATGTGATGAATAAATCTTTGAAAGTCAAGAGAGGATGTTTAACTAGAAAACCTGTATGTGACAACCAAACACTAAGCAGACCTGTTTGGATCAAATAAGCTCCATCTCCTGCTTCACTCAGTTCATAGGGCCCAATACCTTTCAGGAGAATCTGACATTAGATTTGGCTCCTTCGAGAGCAAACCTCCAGACAGTGGTCAGTATCGTGGATTTGTAAGTAATTAACAAAATCCACACCATTAAGAGCTCAGACTGTCATAGATCCCAGTTTATGTGGTCACAAATCTGCTCCCCTGCCCTCTCCATCCTCTGCCCTGTCCATCCTCGTCCTCTCCGTGACTTCTGACGTCAATCAAGCCGCCGGTTTCAGCAGGCTCGGCTGTGCGCCGCGATATTTCAGCAGCACACTGAGAGCTAATTAGAACAATGATCACCAGCACCCAGGAAAAGAGTGAAGACAGGGAAAGAAAGTGCTGACATGTGTGAGGTGAGCCGTGCCAGACTCTGAAAATGTGCCCAGGCAAGCACATGTATGACGGGGGTATCTGGGTGCACACCGGCTGCTTCCTGCTGAAGCAAGTTATGTGCTGTGCTTTGCTGTGCAGTGGCAGGTGAGAATGCTCCATGAGGCCATGTGCTGCTGCCATCTTTAGCCCGGGGTTTGGGCCAGGTACACAGCAGCTGTTTGTCTCCGTGGGCAAATAACCGCCACACAAATACACACAAATGCACACCCATGCATATCGGTCAAATGTGTCAGATAAGAGGAAATATCACCGGTGTCTCAGGATTGAAATGTCATCCTAGTTCTTGGGGCTAATATGATTTAAATGAACTGCTACATTTAAATATGCAGCCATAGACACAAACACATGAACCACCAATCTATTCAATTAAAGCTAGGGTTGGTAATCTTCTTCTTCAAAATCATTTTTGTTATATTACTTGAAATTCTCATTACATCCTGACCACTTTCAATAAATCAAATGCTCTGACAAAAAATTAAAAAAAATCCGATATCTATGGCGGCCGCAGGACTGTAATAAGACCATCCAATAATTTAATTCGGAATCAATTCAAATGAAATGATTGGACGGCCTACCTGCCTACCTGCCTGCCTGCCTGCACGCACTCTGCCCGTGCACTAATTGCGCGCCACCGGAGTCGTCCACAAGCTGCTAGCTTGACAGCTGAGTATTAACAATGGACCTCATCCAGGAACATTTTTGTATTCTTGTCTTAACTTTTTCTTACTTTTTTTTGTACCGTGGGCTCGTACAAGTGTGCCACGTCAGATTCAGGTAACGCTCAGATAACTAACTTCAGCTAACCGTGTGTAAAGATGATGAATACCACCTGTGTAAATGAGCATGCATTCATGAGAATTGTAAATTAGCATAATTAAAGTGGCAGTAGGCAGTATATTTTTGTCATCAGTGGGCAATAATTCCATAATAACCTTTCAGCATATTGTAATTCAAGTGTTCTGAGAGAAAACTAGACTTCTGCACCTCCTCATGGCTCTGTTTTCAGGCTTTAAATAATCTAGCCAGTGACGGGAGACTTTGACCAATCACAGGTCATTTCAGAGAGAGAGCGTTCCTATTGGCTGTGCTCCAGTCATGTGACCAGTGCATGGCGTTCCTTCAAGAAACCTCAACATGGCTGCTGGGTCACAAACTCTCATTTTACAGCTAAACAGTACACTACAAGATGTTTCTGAAAATATTTGAGGCGAGAAATAGGCATTAACGTAACATAATATTGATTCATATTTGATCAGCGCTGCCTAGTTTGACGTTTGATCGAAGTTCTCGAGTGATTGACAGCCGGCTCTCATAGACAGCAGATGGACAGCAGACCTCAGGTCAGCTCTGACTGGTTGTTTTCCTCCTGTCTTCTTTTAATCATATTTGCTCCAATCTCGCCTACTTCAGCTTTAATGCCCCAATGATACCATATAAGGCTTCGCGTCCTGCCCCATTCATCTGTCTCTGCCAATATATCAGCACGCTGTCTAAAGACACGATCTCTTCCAAGGGCCTGAAGTGCAGCATCCAAAAGAAGCAAGTCAGCCATGACGCGCCCTGGTTACACTTCCTGTTGACCTTATTATATAGAGAGACAAATTAACCTTAAATTTGTGCATAATTTAAGTCGTTTTGCAGTTTGAGATGTTCATATTGATATTGTAGTGTTATTCTATAGCATCAATGGCCAATTCAAATTAATGATGATATCGTTAGGCGATATGAGCACATTTAGAATTGTTATATATTATATATTATATTGTTATATTTTGAATTGCAGAGTCAAACGAACAATGTCAACATAATTCTGAGGTGAAATTTATATAATTTTTTTTTTAATTTATTCATTTATTTCATTGTTTGTAATGAAATATGCAATCCATTAGTGAAAAACTATAGGTTTGGATTACAGCAGACTAATTGTACATGACTCCTATGACAGGTCTGGACCACCACCGTTCGTACCTAAGAGAAAATTCAAAATACGAGAAAATTGGTGAATGCAATAAATTCTCCTAAATCACTCGTACAATCCACTTAAGAAAGAATCTGTTTGTAGTACGAGTGGTTCTTGCATGAGGCCCATTAGCCATGTTTGTTGTTTATAATGATAATTGTGGGGGAGTGGCTTTGGAGGGAGGCCTGAAGGGACGGACTGTCAGTGTTGCCGACTTGGCAAATTTCTCGCTAGACTCGCTGGACTTTTTGAGCTAGTGCTGCTAGCTACTTTCATTGGCAACGCTAGGCTGCGTTTTCCGGTTGGATACATTTTTAAATCTAGCGTACTCTTGCTAGTGTTTTAAGATTACCAACCCTAGCTTTAATGGTCAGTTAATAGAACTTTGCGTTGTAATTTAGCATTAGACCGGCACTTTGGTGTTCAGTGGATGAGGTGATATTTCATTCAGAGTGTAAATAATCCTCAGGATCCACCAAATGCCACGCAAAAGACTGTTCATCCGGCTCTGCTATGAGCTGAGCCTCGTGCCTCTTAATCTGGTTCTAAATAAGATCAGGATCAGGATCATGCTGGGATCACATTCAACTCAATGCCAGTATCGGTAATCCACACCAATCATTTGAACAGAAGAGCTGATTTGATGATATTATTGGATATTGTTCGTGGTAATATTAAAGAGATGTATGTTTATGATTAAATAATGTGGCATCTAATTAGTAATTTTATATAACTGTGATAAAATAGATGTATGTGTAGATTTCCTTTTAATCTGCTGCAATTTTTCCCCTCCACACACTAAACTAATAATGGCAACACCAGTCTCGTACATCCTCGCAGTCCTTTGAAAACACACACACACACACACATCCATGCAACTTAATGATGCCTGAAAATATTATACTGTACATATGGCTGCTGCTTTTAAAAAGAGTTCAAAATATTTAGAAACGTTTAAAATATTACGCTCAACAGCTGCCTCAAGTGCAAGTTAATCCACCGTCCTTTCCGTGCAGTAATCTAATGGCCATTTCCTCGACTGCATGGTTGCCATTACTTGATTCATGATGTGACTATCTCTTTAATGTTGCAGATTGGAGATTTGGTATGACCTTGTTCTTTAATCTGGAAGAAATATGTTCCCAGAACGCAGAGCAACAGGCTGTGGGAAAAAAAAACACACTGCTAAAGAATTAGAAGTGAGTTTGAGCCCAGCTGTGTGCACGTACATAATATAATTGGCCCGTGGATGTGAACTGAGTTTAACAGGCAGGTCTGCTGTGGAATATATTGCTTCATTATAAAGAGCAGAGCCTATTGTAAAAAGCTGTGGTGGGGTTTCATGTAGTGCTGAAATAAATGCTCTGGTTTCATATCAGCGGACTGGAGATGTGTCTTGTAGGGGAACAAATGCTGGCCATTACATTATAATGGTAGGTCATGTAAACCTAGTTTCAAGCCAAAACCACGATAATCTATCAGACTTGAGGTTGGCTTTAATGTGTGTTTTAAATGTGCCATTATCTGAATATCATACATTTATGCAACATATAGAGAGAATCTTGTGACTTCTCCTGTGAAATCTTGCTGTGTAAAAAGTATTTGCTGAGACAAAAGTACAACATGTTATTGGTCAGTGTTAACATTATGAGTTACCCTAGAACCTTAGCTACAAAATATTAATATTTTTAAAGACGGTGGTGCAGTGGTGCGGTGTTCGATTCCCGGGCTGGGCAGGGCCTTTCTGTGTGGAGATTGCATGTTCTCCTCGTGTTCACGTGATTTCCTCACATCACCAAAACATGTATTCCCCCCTGGGCTCTGTGAAGGGGGGGGGGGGGGCACTCATATGTAAAACACATCTTATCTTAGCCTAGATTCTTAAATCATTGGCAACCACTGTGGAAAAACTAAAACAGATATGATATCATATAAGACTTGTTGATTATCGACTTATTGGTGCATAATAAAACACTTTGCACAATCTGACCAGATCCTCAAAATTCACATTCAATTCTGAAGTTAAAGCAGGATTATTTAAAGGTACATTAGTGTATCATCACGGGTAAATGATTGCTAAATATTAAGGCTGTCAATCGATTAAATATTTAATCACGATTAATCACACATTTTTTATCTGTTCAAAATGTACCGTAAAGGGAGATTTGTCAAGTATTTAATACTCTTATCAACATGGGAGTGGGCAAATATGCTTGTTTTATGCAAATGTATGTATATATTTATTATTGGAAATCAATTAACAACACAAAACAATGACAAATATTGTCCAGAAAGCCTCAGAGGTACTGCATTTAGCTTAAAAAATATGCTCAAATCATAACATGGCAACCTCAAGCACAACATGCAACAACAGCTGTCAGTGTGTCAGTGTGCTGACTTGACTATGACTTGCCCAAAACTGAATGTGATTATCATAAAGTGGGCATGTCTGTAAAGGGGAGACTCGTGGGTACCCATAGAACCCATTTTCATTCACATATCTTGAGGCCAAAGGTCAAGGGACCCCTTTGAAAATGGTCATGACAGTTTTCCCTCGCCAAAATTTAGAGTAAGTTTGGAGCGTTATATGAAACCAGTATCTTAACTCTAGCTTTAAAACTGAGCCCTCTACAACCTAAAAATCGCAAGTTGCGTTAATGCGTTTTCGCGTTAACTTCGACAGCCCTACTAAATATTCCTGAAAAGATAAACCCCTGTCTGAACCAATTATGTATGTTGCTCATTATTTATCTTGTGGATCCAAAATGTTACTCACTTGCATGCAGTAAATACTAATTTGTTTAGAAACACTTTGATTTATTGTTGTATGTATTCATTCACTCACTCATAATTAGCCTGTCTGCTCCCTACTGCCCACTAGGAAGCATGGCAGTATTTACAGATGACACACTGAATCAGGCATGTGTTCATGCTGAACTCTCAAGGTTCAGGGTTCTTTATTTGTCATTTGTCATTTCCAGCAAAGCAGTCATTGGCAATGATAATCTTTGGTCTCAGGTTCCTTCAACAATGCTCAGAAAATATGTATATATAGACGGGGAAATCACACAAGTAAATGTAAAAGCAAAATGATAATCTAAGGCATAAAATGATGCAGTTAAAATAAATATAAACAAAAGTAAATATAAAATAGTAATGTAAATGTAAATTTGTAATTTAGTTGATGGCAGTGTTTCAGATGGGAAAACTGAATGTAAACAGGATGTAGTATGTAGTATGTGTCTGTAGTGCTGTGTGCATTATAGTTTCCTTAACATGCGTTCAGGGCTAATAACAAGGATACCAAGTTTGTACGAACTGAGTTGAAGGATTTCCTCAGAACGTCTAGTCCTTGACAGCAGCTAAAGAGTTATAATAATCACAAATCACTGGAAGAGTTTAGTTTACCCAAGGGATATGACTATATTTGTAACAGAATGAAAAGAGCTGAGAAATAATATGACAACGGTATAAAGAAGAAATATGGTTGGACCAAGAGGTGAGCCTTGAGGCACGCCATGCAATCAGTGAAGCCGAAAGAAAAGAAAGTGTCATTAATTGAGAGTGAAAATGTTTGACAGTTCAAATGAAAACAGGTCCAGAGACACCAAACAAAAAGAGGCTCCGTCATGCCCATGAGGGGAAATGTTCATGATTAATATGTCATGGATTACTCAAACCAGTGGGGGGAGCTGTTCTATGTGTCTGAGTGTTTTATTGGATGATACAGCAGTGTTGGGATATCACTTGTTTCCCCAACAGGCCACCCTTCCCTTTCCCCTTCTCCCTAAAGCCTTGTCACAAGCTGAAGAGGAATACAGAGCATGTTTTCTTTGCTTTCATAATTCTGCTCCATTTAACTGCAAACAACTTTTTATAGCCTATCAACAAATACACAGCCCTCTTCAAAAACGGGAGTGATGCAAATGTCACCTTGGTTGAATACTTTCAATCCCCTATCCTAAAAAAACAAGGGTATTTACTTTATCCCCTCCTTCATCCCCTGTCCTATAACAACACACACCATCCCCAGGATTATTTTAAGCAAGTTCATCTGAAACTAAAGGGACTTAATCCTATCTTCTGATTTCCAGCCACCACGTGACATCATCTTTTGGAGTTACAGATGTTGACCTCTGCCTGTGTTTGGATTTCTGTGAACATTATTCTAAACAGGAAGAAATGTTCCCATTATTTGGCCTATGTATAAACTACTTACGGAACAGCTGCAATAGGCTTGTATCACTGCATCACTGCTTGCTCTAGGTCTACTGTGTGAGAGCTGTTTAAGCACAGGATTAGGCTATAAGAGACTGTGGTTCTCTAGATTCACTGCTGTTGAACTCACGACTACTGGATATACAGGACTCTTGTGGCATGAATTAATATCATGTTTTACTGCTTTTCCACTGAATCTCAGTCTATGTCCCCTTGAGGACTGTGACTCAATTGCAGTGGAGGGTAAATCCACTTAAATTCAGTTTATCCAGATTTTTATTTGCTAAACATAGTGCCATACATCAACTTTTATGGCTCCGATTTATGGCATACACTATACAGTATTAAACTGTGTCCAAAAAGACGCCAGTAAGTAAATGATGATATAGCTTAACAGTCCAGGAGTAAAGTATAGGCTACAGTTCACATTTTTTCTGATATTTTAATTCAGCTTTTATATTGACAGAACATTTTGAGTCAGCCCACCATCTAATTTATCACAACATTATCATAGCAATAGGGACAGATCAGTGTAAGGTGAGTTTTAAGATGAAAAGCCCATGGTTTCTAGGCAACCATGTACAAAAGTAAAGCTGCATTAGTAATGTTATACTGTCATTAATACTGCATTTATACTGTACATTCAAGAAACATTCTTATTAATTTCTTCTTCTTCTTCTTCTTCTTCTTCTTCTTCTTCTTCTTCTCACCGTTTTGTATTTACTTATAAGCATTTTGTATTTACTTATTTGCACTGTGGTTATTTGTTATATATTGCACATCTTAATGCAAATATTTGTACACATTTCATATTTCTTATATTCTCATTTTATTATTTTTAATTTAGTACTTATGTCTTTACATATATTGTTTATATTGTAGCATTATTGTACACATTGTAGCATTATGTTCATAACTTACAGGTTAAACACCACTTTATTTCTATCTTCTTACATTTCTTTATGTTTATACAATAGCAGCTGCAACGCCCCAATTTCCCCGATCAATAAAGTATTTTTGATTCTGTTTGACCATAGGGGCAGAAAACTCCACAGCAGTGAGCCTTTAACATTAGCTTGTCAAGTTATCACTAACCTGTTAGCAAACAACTGTCCTCTTACAGATCCAATAGAAACAGCAACATTGGCAAACACACCTTGGGGTCCTCTTTCTCATTGATTGTAGGCAAGAAAAATATTTCTTCACCATTCAACTTTCTGCAGTTTTGCAGGGCAGATAGCCTATATTTAGCTTGTGCTTTAAGCATATAGCCCCACTGTGCCTGTCACATAATCATAACTTTTACATTTGAGATTTGTTTTGAGGTTTGCATTGATTATTAGCAACATTTGAGTCACGGACTGCACCTTTTCCTAAGCATCTTTTTCTCCCCAAAGATAAATAGGCCAGCTATAAGCCAAATGCTTTGCTGTAGCTTTTTGTTTTATAATGACTTGGAGTCTAATGTTTTTGAAGTTTGGTGAGTTTTGGACCTTTTTTTTTTTTTTAACACTTTATTAGATTCAAAAACATAAATGATATATAACTATATCAGTATACAAACATACTGTACACAAGAAGACAAAGAAAAAAAAAATCGAAAAAAAAATATTAACAGAAATAAAATGAATGAACAAATACATAATAATACAGATAAAAAAATATATGAAAATAAATAAATACAATAAGATAAAAATATAAAAAAGAATGTGTCACCTACCTAGTATTTTTGGACTCTATAGTTCAACCAAATAAAGAACGGAACTGGCCACTTGCTTCTCTTATACTAAGACTTAAAATGTAAAGTTTTATTATTATGTTAATTGTGTTTTATTATGTTATATTAATCTCTTATTGCATCATACTTACAAGGAGATGTGCCACTTCCGGCCGCCATCTTTGTTTGGTTTAAGGAAGACGAGTGAGTCGCACCAAGTTATAGCCTAAATCTCATTTATTGGCCAAAGTCAGAATATTTGTCATTCGAATTGGGTAGAAAAGTATTTTGAGGGTCTGTAAATGTTTTCAAAAGAGGGGTAAGTGTTTCCAAACTACCTTTGATGTTTTTCAGTTTGTATTTATCTATCAAATAATCTAGCCAGCTTTGTACATTAGCTAATTTGAAAGTTAGCGAATATTAGCTAATCACCAGTTCAAAATGTAAAAATTGTTGTTGTGAGAGACACAGACTAATGAGCCACATATAGAATAAATATAGTTTTGATGAGTAAAAAAAAAACAAAATAGTGAGTAAACTAACAAAAATTACCTGTTCCAAACAGTTATTTAACTCAATGTTAATATCACATAGCTATATGCATTAGCGTGAGCTTTTAATGAGACAGAACTCTTATGGAAATACCTTAGATGTGTTTTGGAGCATTAACTTTGTTATCAATGCGGTAAAGGATGTTGAATTTGCGCATAATCTCAGCACACCTGCGGTGTACAGATGAGGTGTTTCCTTCGGATTGAAATCCCCACACCGTATTTTAGTTTTTGCCTGAGCACGCAGGGCGGCCCAGGATCCAAACTCCCGTGTGACTCCACACCCTGTTTTCCGGGGAGCCGGTTTCAGATCCAGCCCTTCAAACACGCTGCTCTCTTTACACGTCCCCGTCCGTGAGCAGTGAGCTGGCCGCGGCGGAGATTTCTCTCCTTCTGCCCGGATCTTATCTTTTTCCTCCAACTGAGCTCTTTCTTTCTAAGTCTTCTCCGCCGCTTGACACGTATCGGAGCAGTAAAGTCGGCGCGTTGGTCGGTGCTCAGTCGCCCCGCAGATCTTTTTCGTCCTTACACAGCGCCTCCGTGGCAATGGATTGATTTCAGTGTGTTTTTTTTCTCTCTCTCCGACCTCTGCCTCGACCAAGTTGAGAAAACAGTCTCTCTCTAACCTGCGGGCTCTCTCTCTCTCTCTCTCTTTTAACCAGCTACATGTTTCAACCGGCCAGTTTTAAAAGTACCTGGCTCCGGATGTTTCTGCACATTTTGGGACTTTGAACTTTTTTTTTTTTTTCTCCGCTTGTGCATTTTGCAGGAGGAGGAGGTTGTGGCCGGGAGGATTTTAAAGGATTTCTTTTTTGGTAAAAAAAAGCTTCTCCGGGGGTTCCTGAAGCCTGCAAAGATTTATTCGTGAAAAGTGATGGCCGAGCGGGGAGCTCTGTCGCTCCTCTCTCTCCTCTGTCTCACCTTTCTCTACACGGAGACCACCAAGGCAAAGCATGTCGACAAAGGTAAAATGCCTTTTCATTAATACACAGCTTGTTGATCTGTGTGTGCGTCTGTGTGTGTCTTTACGCATCGATTGGAGAAACTTACCCACATTGTATCACGAGTTGTAAAAAAAAAAAATGAAACACAAGGAATGCAAGCTCTGGAAAATCAGACATGGAGCTAGGTAGCTATATTCTGCTGTGTATAGATCAGCTACTCTTTCACCATTTACACAACTTTCAAAGTAGGCTACTTTTTCCATAGAAGGCATACTATTTTACTCCAGGACCAGCCCCTGATTGAAGCAGAAAAGCAACACGCTTTTTCCACTCCACGTCCTTTTGTCTGTAATAGAGGCTGTTGAGGCAGAACTGCTGATAGGTTTCTGTTTGTCTTTTTCAAATGATTCATGCTGGTGTTCACAAATGTGTCTTTTTTGGGGTGCTGTGCATTTGGATTTGAAAGGCTAAATAACACATTGAATATGAGATCTGCCCTGTGTGTTTGACTAGCTCTATCTATGGTCATCATGGAAATGCAAAAGGATGTGCAGGAACTTGAATCAGAATAAAAATACAGAGTCATTAGTGCTCACTGTCAGGGTAATAAGCTAGCATCATCAGTCCAGCAGACATCTCATTACCTGGGCGTCAATACATGTTTAGCTGATGGATAAACGGACCCCGATTCATTTGCTTCTGTTAATTGTTTTGAGGTGAGAGCATTGCAATCTCTGTCTTATTCCAACTGGTGGTGTTCTGTAGTGAGATATTTCACCATTACTGGTGATTTCTGTGATATTAGAGGTATTGATTAGAGTCTCACCACAAATCTGTATCAAGCACTCCAAGCCATGAGAGAAATTAGAGAGCCATTAGGGCTGCACGATTATGGCCAAAATGATAATCACGATTATTTTTGATCATTATTGATAACACAATTATTTATCACAATTATTCATTGTGTTTAGCGACAACATATTTTTTTTGCACTTTCACATCAAAATAAACAGAGCACTGTTTTCACTTCCATGCTGTGCTACATTCCTGCTAATGTACAAATTAGGGCTGCACGATGTTGGAAAAAACTGACATTGCAATATTATTTTCTGCTATATATATATTGCGATATGAAAAAATACAGGAATATTCACCCTCCCCCCATATTAGCTACATTTTAAAGTTAAGTGCTCAATCTGGTGCACTTCGACAGCAAAATTGGTTGTATAGATAATATCTATACCCAGGAGTGAAGCCAAAACATCTCGATCACCGGCTGGTGGCTAGCTGTTAGTTTAGGAAGCGCTTGATTTGATATGCTGCAGCGTTTTCCATGAGCAGAACGCACATTTTAAACGTCAATATCGCAGGCGATCGCGTTCATTTAATTGTGGAAAGACAATATTGTGATTGCGATTAATATTCGATTAATTGTTGCAGCCCTAAGAGCCACGAAAAAAAAATGTCATCCCAGCAGTCATTGGAGTGCACAGCTCGAGCCCCCTATCATATACCCCATCGTGACAGAGTCACATCTTTATCATTTAAGCTGTTATCAAACACAGCAGCAGCATGTGGTCTGGACAATTGTGAATGTAACTGACTCTTGTGCAACATGGCCCAGTTTCTTTTTTCATCATTCTCGTAATATGCAAAAATAGTTGTGTCAAAAAAAGCCTTTGAAACATGGTTGTTTATTTGAAAAAAGAATGTATGTGCATAGAAGACAGGCCTTGGAGTGACAGGCCTGTGCTAGCTGTTGGGCTCTCTTGCGTGTGGAGCCTGATGAAAGACCCTCTCCTGCATGAAAAGCGCTCTGCAGTGGTGGAAGGGGAGATAGAGAGAGAGAGAGATAGAGATAGAGAGAGAGAGAGAGAGAGAGAGAGAGAGAGAGAGAGAGAGAGAGAGAGAGAGAGAGAGAGAGAGAGAGAGAGGAAAAAAGCCCCTCCTTGGCTTTGCTGGAGATCAGTACAAAAGGGAGAGATGGGGGTAGGGTGAAACAGGCCGACTGTCTGGAAAGTAATAAAACCAGGAGATTAAGGGGACCAGGGAGTTCCTTTGGGAGCTTTGATTGATTCCAGAGAATTGGACTGGGACCCACACGCAGAGAGAGTCTCAAATTACTAATTGTGGGGTCCCCTTCTCTGAAAATATCTGTTTATTCAAAACACATTTCTTTGAGGTTCCTGACTGTGGCCAGAACTTATCTTCCTCAAAGCTGGCAGCCCTAACTTAAAGAGTTTCAGTCTCATTTGCTTTGGGGACAGTCTCACTTTTTTTTGTATTACTTTGGAATAACCAGTAAAAGTTGAGCCAAACTACCACTTTTCCCCCCCACTTCCTCCTCTGTAGCTCTTAGAACTTTAAAAAAAATGGCTCAAAAAGTTTGCCTTTTGTAGATAAGTCCCTGTTAGAGGAGTGTAAAATCCATTTGGGCTCTATCTTATCTCTGTAATCCTGCTGGGAGGGAATAGTGTGCTGATTGTCTCCCAGCGGACAATGCAAATAACTTGCTGAAATGTGTAAACATTTGGCAACCCTCTCAGCTCCTACAGACCACTCACTCACCAGGGTTTTATCCTCTCAGACCACCTCAGATGCAACATTGCCCAGACTTCATAAACAACTGTCGTTTTCTTTGGAGCATTTAAGGTCTTTTCTGCGGACTCTGCTGCTAAGAACATAATTTACCACCTCTGTGTTGTTGTGTTTGGAAAGCCCTGGTGGTCCTACATCCCAGTTTGTGGGGAAAAGAAGAAGGAAGGCTTAAAGTTTGATCTTATTCATCCTGAATTTCAAGAATATTTCACCTTATTTCATAGTGTAATGTGTATGCAAAGTGTAGTAAAGGCTTAAAATGAGGCGGAGGTGTTACCATCCTGACCTCGAGCCAAACTAGAGCCGGTCGCTACGCAGTGTGCGCACCATCGTGGAGGAAATGCGCCCGGAAATGGCCAGCCTGCCCGCCCGTCGAGAAGTGTGAAAGTATTTTCGGTTCATTATGAAACTGTTCAGGCACACGTAGAGGCGTTTAGAAACGCCAGCTGGCAATATAAAACTATATTAAAATATCGAACGGCAGGGAAAAGGAGTTTTGTTTACTTTCGTGATTTTTATTTTTTTTTGCTGTGGTGGCGAAGAGGTTACCAGCGCCTTTCCTGGTTAACTGTGCTGATTATGTTACAGCGCCACCAAATCGGCGTAATGCTGCAATTGCGGTTACAAATGACAGAAATCCACTAAGTGCAACGCTTGTCAGAAAATATTGTTTTCCATGAAGACACCCGTCAGAGTTTTGTCTAGAGCTGGAGGCGGGACGAAATTTGACGGCTCGTAATTCTCTATGCAGGTTTCTCTTCTAGCCATTTTTACAAATTCATTTTACAACTTCATCTTCAACTCAAAATAGCTGCATCTTTTCCCCATGTCCACCTCATCTTGTGATGAGTTAAGAGGGGTAGTCATGCGGAGTCACCTGCTGTCTCTGCCGTATAGAGTATGCTGTTTACTGATCATTTATTTATAGGCTCCAATCGCTCATAAAGTCCTAATGACCTCCATCCACCAAGAGACGGATAATTGCGCACTTGGCCAAGTGTTTGATTCATCTGTTTCACTAATGAAACCGCCCCCATTAGGAAATGCTACTGGTCTGCTATGGATACTGATGTCGAGGCTCAAGTCGGTTGTTGCTTTCTCTGTGTCCTTGTGTAAGAGGTGGCGTGGCGAGGTCAGCGGTTTGAGATCACAGTTGAACACGACAACTCGTTTGTGTCCAGGGTTTATGGGGGTTAAAATGACGGCCATTATTGAAATAATTTGCCCTAAGTGTCACAGCAGTTTATCACATGTAATTGGCAGGGGGGAAGGTAGATCAATATCGTCTGAATAGATGGCACCACATCTGTTGTTGCATCTCTTTGGTGAATGGGGGTCAGTGTAATCACCCGCTTTCAGCTTTTAGCTTTTAGTTTTCAGCCGACTCTTGGGCAAAATAATGGAGGACTGTAGTGGCTTTTATTTCATATAACAATCTAACAAGGCTCTTTGTTGATTTGCTCATATATTGCTGTTATTTAAAACAGTAATGTATGTAGGCTGAACTGCAGGTTTTATGTAGACGTAGTGCAGTTAAACTATAGTAAGACACCATCTTTTACACCATGAAACACACGGTTTGATCCCACTTCTCAACATATCAAACTTTCAAACATCAGCTGTTAGTCTGGAGGTTTAATGTTGGTACACACCAGATTGAATCTACGTGAATTCTCTTTCCACACTCCATAAATTTTAATCCAGTATTTTTCTGTATGTTTATTGATTGCTGTTAAAACAGTTTATTTGAGACTGGGCTGGCTGGCTGGCTGGCTGGTTGCTCGTGATAGTGAAGGGAGGGCTGTTTTTGAGTGGAAAGAAGCCAAGGGTCATGGTCTAAAACCCAGAGCGGATCATGGACAAGTCCATGGCTTCTGCTGCCTCCCTTCTAAGATGAAATTGCCTCTATTAGAGCCGCTTCTAGTTGTGTGGTGCACAGAAACATGACTCAAGTCTGCTTTTCCTGTCTCTCCACTGAAGCCTCTGATTCTGGGACACATTTAGTGGCCTTGAAAGACTTTCTTAGGGCTGTATGAAGTGTCTCCCACAGTCAGTTATGTGTATTTTTTGTGGTTTTCCTAGATATAACTTTTCAATTAATTACCGTTTTTTTCTTGTAAACCACCTGTAAAACAACCCACAGTTCATTGCACTGAAAATCCATACATTTACCATATTTTCATACAAATATACTGATTTTGGAAAAATATTAATATTGTGAAATTGCCGTATTGCCCAGCCTTACGGCCCAGTCGCGTTGCCTCTGTTTTGGCCAAAAAGAGCGTATTCGTCATTCAAAAAGGGAAACCGGAAGACCGATGAGTGCTGATATACAAGACGTTGTTAGGATACGTAAATGAAACAAAACAGTGTTTGCCGACCATTTTCACTCCACTCTCACTCACCACTTAGCTTCACTCCAGATGGCCATGTCGTTGTGAAAATATCTGTGTATTGGAACGATCAGATGAGATGAAGATGGAAAATGAGAAGAGCCTTCTGTGTTTTTCCTCTTCACTTTACTCGTTTGCTCGCTTTCCTCACTCCTGTTTCTCTTCTCGTGCACCGATTCGTTTAAGCTGAACAGCCAATCGGAGTGATTTATTTCACCGACGGGCTCTGCTGCCGATTCAACATGCTGAATCGGCCAAAAAGCCCCCCGACACGGGCAAACTAGAGCCAGCGGTGCGGGACACACCGCAAAAACTCACACACTCTCCTCTGTGTGTCTATGCTCTCTGGGGTTGTTGTTGAAGGTGGTAGTCGGTGTACAAAGCACAGAAAACAAACGTTTTTTTTCTATTCGGTAATGTTGGATCCAACCTCATGAACCCCATTCAAACACCGGGTTGCAGTTAACTTGAAATTCAATATTCACCAACCATGCTATTTTAATGTTAAAAAGTTCCACCTTTATAGCAGCAGCTCCTCGTCCACCAATTCCATCAATTCTACCAGGACATTTTGTATGTGCTGGCAGAGAATAAAGGCTTTTCTTTTTTTAACACTTACCTCTTCTGCTAATCAATTTCCTGGGGGAACCCTGCTCCCTGGACACAGGAAAACCCTTTGATTGAACGCGGTGCAAAAGGGGTATAGGTGTTGTCCTGAACCATCACTTTTCTCTGTACTTTGAAAGCTAGCCTATTTGGTGTTATGATTGGTCGGCTCACATCAAGTGCGCTCCTCTTAAAAGCCGAACTTCTTTCAGCCTCAGAGGTTTTCCTGCTGTGACTAAAAACGTTGTCAGACGCAGCACCTTTCCAATCCGGCTGCTGTGTCTCCTTTGTGTCTGTTGGCTCTTTCATGTCAAAACAAAAAAAAAAAAATGAAAAACACTCGCTGGGAGTTTGAAAAAGTTGAATATTGTCAAGGGGCCATAAAGCTGTCCATACAGCCCTGTGTGATGAGCCATTTGGGACTTTATGGTAACCTGAGGGACGCTACTTCAATAATATTGTCTTTTACTGGAGACATAGCTGGAAACATGCTTGCCTCGCTGATTTCCAATGTTCCATTAGTTTTCTTTTAAAAAAATAGACAAAAAATGCAAAATGTCTAATTCACTGTGGCGCTGTTGTTGCTCTCCAGGCTGCCCTGGTCTGCTGTGATTGAATGATGCTCAGGCTTAATGACCACTGGGAGAGCAGAGTCTTTTCAGTTTCCATGGAGCTGATGCACATTAGCAGCAGTGAGAGCAAAGCATACAAAGAAGACACTGAAATTATGACTACATGTCAGTAAGAATCTAGTTTGTTGTTGTCTCTTTCATTATGCTCCTATGCACTTCAGCTGTAAAGGCCCAGACGCACCAAACCAACATCAGAGAACTAGCAGCGATGAAGGCCGCCTGTTACGTCGCCTGTGTCGCTCGTCCACACCGCAAAGCAGCAAACGGTAGAAGACCTAGCACGGAGGATATATAAGTCGTTATTATATGTACATGAAACAAAGCGCCTTTTGCCGACCATTTTCACACCACTCTCACTCACCACTTAGCTTCATTCAGTTGTTGTGAAAATATCCGTGTAGTGGAATGATCAGATCAGATGAAGATGAAAAATGAAAAGAGCTTTCTCTGTGTGTCCTCTTGACTTTACTCGTTTGCTTGCTTTTCTCTCGTCCGTTTATCTTCTCGTGAACTGATTCGCTAAAAGGCCCTGACACAACAAGCTGACAGTCGGCCGTCGGACAGTTTGGGGCCGTCACTGAGCGTCCGTCGGTCTAGTTTTTGCGGTGTGTCCCGTACCGTCGGCTCTAGTCTGCCTGTGTCTGAGATTTTCGGCCGATTCAGCATGTTGAATCAGCGGCGGCGCCCATTGGCCGACCGTCGGCTTGTTGTATCAGGGTCTTTACATCAGTGTAGACACAATCACCATACGCCACCTGTGGAGGAAAGCTTTGAGTACATACCTGTAAGGCCGGGCAATACGGTAGAAATGAATTTCACAATACTAAGAATTTTCCAATATCAGTACGTATGTGTGAAAATAACAGTGTAGCGTACAGTGGATTGTTTTACATGTGGTTTACAAGATAAAAAATTCTGCTCCTCGAGCCTTGCTACAATCTTGCAGTTACACAAACACAAAGTTGTGTGCGTTGGGGCATGGTGTTGGATTTGTAGCAGACTTTCTACGAGTGCAGTTACAGACTGTGTCTTGGACATCTTTTAAAAATCTTGAAAGCATCTGATTAGGCGAGAAGCCGCACCGATAAAATCTTTTCAATTCCTCATCCTGTTACGAGGCACTGCCTTCTGACTAAAACATTTCTTCACATATTTCTTGAACTATGGGGTAGTTTCATATTGCAGTGGGCTTGCCATGTTACACGAAAGGGTTATGTTAAACTAAAACAAATAATTTACCGTTCTGACATGCAAATACTAGCACCACTACTAGTGTACTGAAGCTTTTATCAGAGCAGCACACAAAATGGCCCAAAAGACTTGTAAGTGAAGGTTGTAGGAGTAGCAAGGTACTAGTCTTGCATCATGTCAACGTTCTATAATATTTATGTTCTGCTAGACTGCAATCACAGTTGGTCATGTTCTCCAGGACAGCGTGGCATTGTCCAGTCTTTTACTGCATACAGAGAAACTGCAGTAGTCAAGCTGCCGTGTTTCAGTGCACGTCCTTTATAACTGCAGCATGACGGCAGCAAACGGCAGTGAGGGTATTGATGTTAGATTTAAGTAGTGTACTGCAAGCAAAGAAGTATTTTCCCCTTGCCTGGCATTCAAGCAAAACCTTGAAGGAATGGGCTTTGTGGCCCTTCCAAGGGAATCATTATACAAGCACAGCAGGACAGTGAGGACTTTTTTCCCTGAAAATTTTTTCCTCAAACTTTTGCTATTTTGGTTCTGCCGAGCTCCTGTCGTGGTGTCTCCTGTCGGTAGTGGCAGCTGCGTAGGATTATGACACATGCAAGCTGTGCTTGTCAGATGAGCCTGGACTAATGAGTGCAAGGCTTGGTTAGACACTGAACTGTTTTTACAGCCCTGGGGGGCATATTACAGACACTTCCTATTAAAATAAGATCAGGCCTTCTTGAAATGTTTGAATTTTCATTTTTAAATGTTTTATTTTTAACATTTCTTAATCATGATCTAGTTGACATTTCAGTGATTACTAAGTAGCTGAAGGACAAGGCTTTGTTTTGTATTTTTGTTTTCGTCAACGGATCCCATAAAATGTCTAAAAAGTAACAATGGAAATTGTTGGAGCTGTTTGTCTGGTTGAAATCAGATCTTAATATTCCAAAGCAGATATATACAGCATTTTTGTTGATGCTGTGAAAAAATAAAGTGGGATGTTTCAGTATTGACAAAGAGATTTTCTACCGAGGCATTATCTCACAATGGCATCTCATAACAGTTACATAAAGCTGAACGATGACAAATGACTGTCATTTTGAGACAATTGTGGGGAAAAAAGATGAAAATCATTAAACACCTTAAGTGTAATAACTTAAACAGGAAGCAGGAGCACTTTAGGATGACAGGTGTGCAGCTCAGGCTTTACTCCTTGAGTGTATATTACACAAAGAACAGATCAGAGTAGCTGACATTACATTTTCTCATTTCCTTCAGATTTTGGCATCTCCTTGCCCAATCAGTTGTTACTCTCAAGAACCTTAGATAT
The DNA here is from genome assembly GCA_916701645.2 of Sebastolobus alascanus. Taxonomy (NCBI): domain Eukaryota; kingdom Metazoa; phylum Chordata; class Actinopteri; order Perciformes; family Sebastidae; genus Sebastolobus; species Sebastolobus alascanus. The sequence continues at coordinate 715,060 of CAKAOJ020000044.1, forward strand.
AATTAGTGTAATAATGTATAGTTGATGTAATTGTGAGGTAGCTGGTTTCACTCCTGGCAGCAGCCCTTGTCGTAAATTAAGAGAGACTTGTACTGATTAATAATAACCTTCATTCGGTTGCACTGAATGTACCGGCTGGAGTTCCACCATCCTGCAGCTCTCAGACATGAATTCATTCTCTGCCGTCTTCTTGGAGGACGTCCAGGGTTTGATGAATTAACCTGAAAGTCTTCTCCATGGTGCAGTGCAGTTGTTAAGTAGCTTGTGTTTCAAAGAGAATGCACGCAAACAAGAATCAGTGCAACTTTTCCCAATATAATGATTTTTGTTCATCAGAACTGTCCAGTAGAGGTATTGTAATTTGAATCTTGTTATTCCCGACTCAGGATTGTTTTATGGATCCTGTGGCCAACTCTGCTCCAGCAGTACAAGTTCAGATTGGGGCTGAATTATTTCATACACTACATTAACAACACATTCATAGTCACATGGTCACAAAATTTAATTTGTTTTGTGTACATAGACACAAATTTTCCTTTCTTTTGTGACGCTCAGCACAACTTTCAACAACGTATTTTTCTTGTGCTTTTTCCTACGAATGTCCTGCAACATGTGTCAATTTCTGCTCCAGTCTTTTCAAAATAAAACTACTTAGTTAGGTTTAGGAATAGATCGACTTGGTTAAGTGTGGGCAACAAACTACTTTGTTAGGCTCAGGAAAAGACTTGGTTAGGCTTAGGCAACAAACTACTTAGTTAGGTTTAGGAAAAGATAGTGGTTTGGGTTAAAATAACTCTGGAAGTGCCTTAATTCAAGTAAGGAAGTTAACGTGACAACAACTACTTGGATAGCTTTAGGAAAAGATCGTGGTTTGGGTTAAAATAACTCCGAAAGTGCCGTAACTTAAGTATAGAAGTTACGTGCCAAATAAATTAACTTCTGGTTTCACACGGGACACGAACACCAGTCTCCTGGGCGAAAGTCTAGTGTCTTTTGACCCAACCATCCACCTCGACCTTCTCCCTAAGCGGCGTTCGCTGCTCTCTATTCTTCACGGTTCACAATTACGTGGATTCAATACAAATTGATTTTGTGCTGACCAACACGAAAAACATGTGAAATTCGTGTCTATGTACACGAATCAATACATTTAATTACGTGACTATTTCACGAACTGCTGTGCGACTGGCCCGAATTGAACAAACCTCAAACATTGTCATCTTCACTTTACTCGTCTCATTACTGGTGCTAGGTTTACCACCAGTATGTGTATGTGGGAGAGATCTTACACTCACTTATAAAGTATCAATCACCCATGTACACACAGAGCCTCTCAGCCTTCATTCAGTCAAAGGAACTTTTCATGTGCTGAAAGGGTGTGGGGGCAGTCAGTCACAGAGAGAGGATTGTGAGCACCGCTCAATCGAGCTGGCCGCCATCATCTTGTGCCTGGCCTGTGGCTCTTGGCAGCTTCAGACGTGGTGGGATGTGTGTGTATATGTTTGGGTGGGTATTTGTATAGGCGTATGCCACCCATCTGGGGTTGAACAGCTGTTTTATCAAGAAGGTTCAGAGAGTTTCCGACTTGAACTCGCTCTCCAGCAAAAAGGAAAAAAAAGTGTTTACCTACTTTCACTGAGAAGATGGGGAGAAATTAAACCATTTTGATTAAGCCTTGAGTTTATTCTGTATAGCAGTAGCAACCTTGGTGTCATTGATTCAGTATTATGCGGTGAGCACATATTTTGGGAATCAAAAAGGAGGGTAAGCATGCATTGATTATTATTTATCGTGAAGGTCTTTTTTTTAGTTCAGGACAAAATTACAACTTTGGACACAGCTGTGAATTGCAAATATGTTGGTAGTTGTGTGGTGTGGGTCTGTCAGATAACTTTGATTTCTAAAAATGTGCTTAGGAAAAGATTTTATAAGATTCACATTAATTAAAACCCATTGGAAAATATTGACATGTGCACTGGTAGATTCTGGCAAACATAACCCAATTCAATACCAGTGCTCAACTCCAACCAAGATTTCTAATTATGGTGTCTTTTCAATTGATAATGAGCTGCTGCAACTTTGGTGAGTCGTGCCAAAACTGGTCTGTTTCAAGTTTCTATATTTTCTGCATCATTTTCTTGGTCTGTTTTACAAGGCAAAAACTGGTTTGTCTGGTTTCCGAAGTGGAAATCCGTAGAAAACCACTTAACATTCAAGCGTAGTCGGCATAGCGTGTTTAGGCTTCAGCAAAGAATAGAAGAAGGTGTCATTTTTTTGTCCTGCTCGGTACTTTTCCATGGCACTGTCTCAGCATGCGAAGCACGGCATTGTTCTGGATTGTTGAGTCTCAGACGTTAAGTTTAAACAGTTTAGGGTTTAGAGTTAAGACCCGTGGAGGCTCTGTGCTAGTCGTGTATACATCAACTTGTGTCCCAGTTCCTCTTGGAGCTTCTCCAGTCAACCTCCCAGGTTTTTATTTTGATTTCACCTGCTGCTATGGTGACCCCTGGAAAAAATTCTCCCGGTATTAACTGATGTTTCTGCTGCTAAATCCAAGCTGAAACGATTCTTTGAAAAGTTCAGCGTTAGATAGAGGCTCCTTTGTGTCGTCGGGAGCTCCCCTTTGGCATGGGGCTCCGCTGACTGCAGTGACTTCGTACCATGTTATTGGAGCCAGTTCCTCTTCAACTCTGAGCTCATCTAAAAGCTAAGGTCAAGAGAGGCGGCTGAAATGGTGAAATGACTGCTTTAAGCCTTTTTAATACATTGCCATGATGTAATGGAATTGGCCGTCTCTTTTGATTCTGCTTTCTTGGCCCTTCACAGTTGAATAAATGTGTCCCTCAGCAGCACTTACTCGAAAGATGATGGATTTTTCTTCTTTTATATAAATGTTACCCAGCTCTAACACAAAGCAAGCTTGAGTTTGGCTACAGAAAATGCTAATTGCTCCTTGAAATTTGATTTACTGTACTACCGTGGTGAATAAATTTGACTGTTGATGAAAATGTCAAGCCTTAAGTGAGGTATTGGGGTTTCTTTTTTATTAGAAACAGAAGCTTCTGGAAGGAGTCTTCATTGCTTGTGATTTGTGTGCACCAAGACTGCATTCAAGTTCTTGAAATAACAGAGTTGTTTTAACTGAATTGTCTTTGAGGTGGTGCTAATTTTTGACGTGAGGCCTTATGTGACCATGCACCTGGACAACAGTGATTATTAGGGGTGGGAATTCACCTATGTGTCGCTTTTTTTAATTTTATTTTTTTTACGATTTTGAAATCTATCTTTTAATGCCAGAATCGATATAAGTGCTTCATTTGAGTCTATGCGGTGGTAGAAGGAAGTTACCGCTTTTATTGTTGTAGTCCGAGTGAGGTCATATCCGTTTCAATAACCGAAACAAAGCCGAAGTGAGCCAAAACCATGGATGTATTATTAGAACGAGAGAGCAGAAAACGGTGGCGGTTCCGCAGGGATTCGACCTGCACCCTCACATGTTAAATCTAAAGTGGTAAACACTACACATACAGTGAAGTATGGAAACACTTATGGTTTCACACATTGGCAGGAAAAGCAGTGCTAGACATCATGGCTAAAGCTTCATGCTAACAGAGATGCGAGTGACGGCTGGCTTGACCGCACGTTACCACAATACGATAACGTTTCCTGTCCATGACAGAGTTAACATGCGGCTTTAGCCATGATGTCTAGCTTAGCTTTTCCTGGCAATGTGTGAAACCCAAAGTGTTTCCATACTTTACTGTATGTGTAGTGTTTACCACTTTGGATTTAACACGTGAGAGTGCAGGTCGTATCCATGCAGACCCTCCGCCATTTTCTGCTTTGTCATTTGGGCTCACTGCGGCCGGCTGCATTTTGTTTTGGTGACGAATACGGAACGAATATGACGTCACATTACTCAGACTACAAAAATAAAAGCCGTAACTTCCTTCTACCTCCGCCTAGACTCAAATTAAGCAAATATATCGATTCTGGCATTAATAAATAAATTTCAAAATCGTAAAAAAAAAAATCGCTATACATAGGTGAATCTATTTTTTTCCCACCCCTATGGTCTAGTGTTAAAAAAGCTAACACATCTCAATAAATCGTAATGTTGAATCGTAATACTTATTGAATCGGCACAATCAGGGGATAGGTGAATCGTCCCAGCCCTAGTGATTATAGTAATGAGACGCCACTCCCTGTTCTCAGTTATGAGTTCCCTTTTCCGAATGTGGATTCTGGTCCTTGACCTTTTGGGAAGATGATAATCTCTGCTAGTGTCTGTTTTATGGAGTCTGATAAAAGACAAGGTTGGGCTGTGATATGACACTTAAGATAGTAGAGAAACAAGCTAGGTTACTGACAGGTTTACACCATGCAGAGGAAGATTGCGCAATATTCACGTTATGTCTGAGAGCATTTCTCTTATGTGCACAGCTGATGACATTCTCGGGATGACTACTTTTGTTCACTTTCTTTGGCACCATACCAAAGTTACACGCACACTACAGCTGGGTTTTAAATCGCTGTTGGATGAAGCCGTGAGAACCTGAGAGCAGCATCTGGGATGACACAGTCTCTTGAGCTGTGTCTAAATACAGACACGACCTTCCTCTGTCTGATATGGAGGAGGAAGAGGAGGATGAGCTCGGTGAGGAGGATAAGCACGTTGCAGGCAGGAGCATAAGCTCATAGAGGTGACGATTCTTTATGTTGAGCTTGAAGTGTACACGACGGGCAGTGATGGAAAGCAGCTGCATCAATTCCCTCTGATTCCTTAGCCGTTGTCCCTCGAACCTTGACTCCACTTGCTCCCCCCCCCCCTACCTCTCCTCCGCCTGTGACAGGTCACTCAGCCACAGCACCAGCATGGCTGCAAAATGGATGGCGGCCAGCAGGGAGCACCTGCGGAGGAATAGCAGGCGAGCGCGGCATTCCATCACAGGACCCCGAGACACAGATGTCATATGAGACACGGGGGACGTGTTTGGAGTGGGGGATGGGGTGGGAGGGCCGGTGGCAGAGGTTTTGGCATGGTGGGGCAGTAATGGGGTGGGATAGCAAGCCAGCTGCTACCAACTGATTCTTAATGAGGTGTCCCATCAAGAACACAGGGAGATGAACATTAATGGCTACAGATAAACTTGTCTTCCTCCTTTTCAATCACGCTAGGGTGATAATAATCAGGCTTTTCTTTCCAAGCCTGATTTGAATGTGGCCTTTTATGTAATAGGGCTGCAACTAGTACAACAATTATGGTCATTATTGATTTATCTGTCTAATATCTTTTTTTGATTGGTTGATTAAAGTCAGAATTTTCTGACCACCAGCATAAAACCCAAAGATATTCAATTTACTATCTAACTATAAAGCGATGAATCTCTGTTTTTCCTGTATGTCCTTTGCATATCTTGAGAACCGCTCATCCGATCTTCATCACACTCGGCAGGTGTATTGCTGGGAACGCCATGGAGTGCTTTGTCGAATTTGGTGCAATTCGGACCCGCGTCACGGTCAATATTAATAAACCTTGAATAAACAAGCGAGCGGTGCTCTGTGCATCAGCGGGGGAGGGGCTTCAGGGCTCTGCAGACTTGAGACAAGCATTCCGTCCACAATGGGCAGATTGGGCTCATTGAGTTCATTTCAGTTTTTTTTTTGCTGGATGCTGGTTATACTAACATTACAACCAAATACTTCCCTGGAGTCAACGAGCACCGAGCGGTTCTCGACAATGCTGCAAGCAGCAATAACGGGAGGCTACCAGGAGCCGAAGTAATCGGCTCGTTCCGAATGGGCATACGCTCTGAACGTCCACGCCACTAGTGATTTTAAAACATAAAAGCAGCAAATTCTCACATTTGAGTAGCTGGAACCAGTGAATGCCTTTCTGCATTTGCTTTTTTTTTTTTGCTTGAAAAATTATAAATTGGTTATCAAAATTGTTGTTGACTAATTGTTGTCAGTAAGCGTTTCCAGCCAAATAGGGAATGCAAAGACCTTGAGAGAGTTGACAGGTGGTGCAGTGTGGATGCATGGGAGCAGCATGATTGTGGGGATGCACAGAATCTTTAACCTTTATGAACAAATAAATGCGTACATTGTCTTGATGAGTAAAATAACAGCCAGTGAACGCCTCGTTTCCACACAGTTTTAGGTCCGTAAATTCGTAAATTATAAGGATTACACCCCATAGTGTTAAACGCAAGGAACTGCATCTATTTACGGATGGATAGAAACATCACCGTAGATATTGGGGAGAAGTTACTACATAGATATAACAGCGTTTTTATGTCTATGAGTTGCAGTCGTCTAGACGAGTCAGATTTATAACGTACAATATTTCTACGGGAAAAGTTTGACGGTATATTTAGCTAACATTGGTAGCATGCTAGCTGTGTAACGTAGAGAGCATATAGTGGTTCATATGCATACACGTTATGCTAACTTCCTGTGGCACATAGTACATACGGTCTGTCCGTTATCTGCCGCAAAAATTCGTTTTTTTCCAACATACTCGAGGCAAATTACGGACTGAGGAAAAAAAACTGAAGGATGATTTTCGCAAACACATCAGAGATTACAGAGGTTCCCATAAGAATGAATGAATATCCGGTTGATTTGCATACGTACACAGAGCTGTGTGGAAACGAGGCGTAAATGATCACGTGTATGTGGTATGATCCCAGATTCGGCAGAAGTATCCTTCTCCTAAATAAAATATGAAACTTCTCGTCAAGCATTAGCTTTGCAGCATGAACAACAGGCAGTGGAGCTTTGTAATAACCATTATGTAGAACCATTACTGAGAATGTGAATATGTCATATTTCTCCCGTGAAGGACAGTGAGTTCTTGATAACCTTTTCTCTGCAACCAACAATCCCAAGTGCTTGAAATAGTGGTTCGGGGAAAAAAGCAAAATGCTCTTTCTGCTTTCATACTTCATTTATCTGGAGGGTCTAAATTAGTCCTGAGTGCATAAGCATGTCATTCAAGCTTTCAGGACACCTGCTGAACAAATTCACTCAAAGAGCGCACACACATACACATACACACACAACACACACACACACACACAACACACACAGAGCAAGATCCCCAAATATGTCCTGCAGTCTGTTTGTGCCATATGCCGTATAATATTGAAGTGAAGTGTAGCAAGTCTAAATGAAAATTCACCCAACATTATCTAATTAAGCAGGTGTGAAAGCAGCTTAATTCCAGTCGGTTTTGGCAGTTCTCACCGGTTCGTGTTCGGCGTGAAGCAACAGTTCATTCGGCGGAAAAGATGTGAATACTTTCATTAAACCAGGGTTGCACACTTTCATTCCTCCTCAAAAGAAGATGTCAGAAGTGGTCTTGAGTTATAAAGGGCGGTGGTTTTATTAGCCACCGCTAGCCCGTGGGGTGCTTTATTGTTGCAGAGTGACAGGGGACTTAATAATGAAGCTCTCTAACCCAATGAGCCCTGAATCAGCGGAGCCCCTCTTCCCCTTCTTTGTCCCTCTCCCGATCCCCCCACAGTGCCACTGCATTCCCAGCCTGGCGGGGCAGTGTCTCTGGGCCAGGGCCATGTCACGCACCCCTTTTGGCCCCAAGCGACCGTGGTGGGGGGGTCAGGGGTTCAAGTGCTCCCCGTGGGGCGATGCACGGGATGCCTAGCGACGCCGCGGCTCGGCCCCCGCACTGGATACGTCGGTAATTAATTTCTAATGAGAAAGAAATTGGCTGACCTCGCAATAGCTAGCCTCTTGGCTCCGGCTCGCTATTACTGCCCCTTTCCCATTTTTGCCCGTCTCTCACACAGACTTCAAAGAAGAGGCGAGGATAGCCCCTCCTGGCTCAACGCTGATAGTGAAGCGCTCAGAGAACATTCCTCGCGTGCTAGACGGAGGTTGAGTGTGGATTTTATGGGCTGTGTTTCTGCTAGTCCCACACATACCTGTGGTTCGTGTGTACGCTGTAGAAGGTTAACTGTGTTAACCCCCTCCTTCTCCTATGTAACATCAGAAATACAACTGGCTGTACTGACCACGTGAAGGCTTCTTGGCCGTGAGAAAGATACTGCATTGCCCTGTGTTTGGGACATTTTTTACAAATCCACAGTTGGTTTTTGATCCTTTATCATCCTGTACTCATTTGTCTCATCTAATTACCATGCTAGTCAAATGCTCTTAAAGGAATACTATCTACTTTTTGGAAATTTATGTTGTCCTACCAAGAGTTTGAGTTTGAAGATCAAAAATAATGTAATGTCTAGGCATGTAAGTAAGGGATAATGTACAGTGAGCCGGTCATTGTTGAGAAATAAACCCCAACAGGGCGATGCGGCACCTCGATGCAAAGCGGAGGGTCTTGCATCGTCCTGAAGGGGTTTATTTCACAACAATGACCTGCTAGCTGTACATTATCCCGCTTATTACACGACTACTTACTTAAGAAATCAATAATTTTACACAAAAACAGTCCACCAGAGTTTGACATCAGAACTGTGTCCATAGCAACGGCCTGTTACACATAGCAACAGTCTGCTATAAAGAAATAACAGACCGTAGAACACTGTGATTGACCAATCAGAATCGAGTATTCAACATAGCCGTGTAATAATATGGAGATAGCGCTTTGATGCATTTAGCGTACCTTATCACAGAGGCTAGAAGCAGAGGAAACAGCCAGTCTCACTCAAAAGTCAAAATGGATTAGCTACCCAGCAACTCTAAAACTGTTTATTTTTAGCAAGAAAGTTGGACATCAAACAGTCAGCTGGATTTTGTTTAGAGGTCTAACATTGTGCAAAAGCTGGCTCAATCGGTACAGGACTTCTGCTGTGTGTAGCCTCTGGGCCCAGTCGTTGTTGTTCAAAAAGTAGCTCTAGTGTGTAAGCTAACTGCTCTTTTAAATACAATGTCTTTGCACGCGCCTTTTGATGGCGCGTGGCTAGCTGTTTTCACTCGCTTGCGGTCAGTATTAAGCTATGTTATACACCTCACAGGGCTACCTCTTTGGAAATTTTAGTTAAAGGAACAAAAAAAGCAATCTTCCCATTCAAAGACACTTATTTAAAGCACAGTACTCGTGTGTTGTGGATTTTTTTGGTCAACGCGGCAGCAGTCTGTATCGATAAGATTTCCTGAGGGGAAACAATTGTGTGAAATGCAGGAAGCCATTAGGAAGCCAGGGACTCATGTCTCTCCCTGCTGAGTAAATAGTGTCTGGGCCTCCCCCCCCATTTCATCCACTTTTGAATGAGCCCAGCACTTGTAACAATAATGGCAGGAAACGAGTTGTACTCGCACAGGAGCGTGCAGGATGCTCATTGTGTTCCTAATTGACCAAACTAGGTTGGGTGATAAAAGCGGACTTTTCTCTTGGTTTGTGGAAAATAGCTCAAAGGTAGCATACAGTAGGTGTATTCCAAAAAAAAAGCCGCTAATGAGGCACTGTTTAATTGCATAATTTGATAATTTTTTGGGCTGTTTTTTGGCCATGTCCTAACTGACCCAGTTTGTGTGAAGCTCACAGTTTGAATCCATGACTGCCTAACGCAGGCTCGCATTGCTTACATGCAACTCATTGCACAACTATGCGAGCGTGTGATGGTAGAAATTAGTACATGAGGAAACAAACACGTCACCCATTGTTATGTGCCGTGTGAAACCGATGGCAGTCTTCCGTGTCAACCTGTTTACTGTTTGCTAACCTCACCTGGCTGCAACATCCTCATTTTTCTCCGTGGAATGCAGGCGTGACTCACAGCCAGACGGCGATACTTAAGTCGTCACCTGAGAAGCCCTCCAGGGGAAAGTTGTTTTGCCCTTGAGTGTACAGCGTAAGCGTATTTGAGCTGACCTGCATTCAGAGAAGATTGGTAATGTCGTTGGGATTAAGGCTACTACTACCAATCCTACTACTCATTAGACAAAATTCAATTGTGTGTGTGTTTGTGTGTTGCAGTAATGCCCACTCTCTCCCCTGAGCCGTTAGCTCTTTCTTCCGTGAGCATCTGCTATGCTTTAAGGGTAATGTGTGCCAATTATACACCAAGAATCCAATGAGCCAGTTTCCAGATTCTGGTTTAATTGTTGGGTAGGGGATCAGTGGTTATCTGGCCCACATTTTGCGCTTAGTGTAATTGATATTTGGTTTACCCCTAGATTAAGTGACAACTAAGCAGGTTAGCATTGAGGATTTTCCCAGATTAATTCCAGGAGTCCAATCGGAGCGGGCTGACCACTCTCCCTGTATCATCCCAAACGTCTGCCTTTACCTGGGATTTACTAGCATATGAAAAGGAAATGAGATCAGAGGTGGCGATAAATCCCGCGGCTAAGCCTCCCCCGGAGAAAATGAGATGCACACATGGCTTCGTCAGTCACCAGCCGCTCGTGTCCTCGTTTCCGATAAATTGACTTTTGGGTGCTTGAGGTGGGGTAGTCCTTCAAAGAGGAGCTTTGTGCAACTAATGCCACTATCGGTTTGGCCATGCATTTCCTGTATTAGCTTCCACGTCTCTAATGATATGTGTCGCAGCTTTGCAGCGACTTGTTTGCATTGTGGCATGTGGAGAAATGTGCTCCGGTGAGGCCATCTTCCTTTTGTTGTAGTCCATTTAGCCTCTAGTGATATGTTATACTTCACACCAAGAGTCTTTGCACCGCGCTTCACCTTCACGCTGTAGCCGCAGACCGTTAGGGTCCCCGTGTCCCAGCAGATTCACAGGCAACTAATTTAAAAGTGGCTAAGTGATTTAGCATCTGTTTTTTATGGGACCCTAGTGAGCCACAACTGCCGACCCCCCCCTTCTGCCCATCACTGTCTGTGCCTGTGGCGTCAAGGCTCGCTTTTGAATTTCAATCAGCCCTGGATGCATTGTTGTGTTTATTTGAGGGGGATGGGTCGGATATGGTGTTAGTAGTAGTAGTTACTGGTTGTGTGTGTGTGTCAATCAAATATTCAGTGTGACCAATGGGCAGCTCATCGGAGGCTAGTTTGGTGTGTTCTCAGGGGGCACCGGGCTTTAACTGCTGCCCGCGGGGCGAACCCTGCCCTCCATTCTTCACACGTCGTCCTCCCTCCCCTCGTCATCCTCCTCGCAACGAGAACACAGGCAGTACAATCAATAACAGCCTCACCCTCCTTCTCCTTCCACCGCCTCCCCCCCCCCTCCGACTCCTCCTCTGGTCAGCCGCTCCCTGCTTTCCATTTATCAACACTGCGTTTGATGTTGGCTTCATCATTCTCTGTCAACCCCCAACACCTCGATGTGTGTAATTGCATTAGATTCGTCATGGTGGCGCAGTTTATTTGGCCCGCCCCAGCTGGTACAGGGCCAAAGGGCTTCTTTTCCGTGTACCTGCAAACCCCAGACATTAGTTTAAAGTATCTTTAGAGTTTAATTTATTTCCATATGGCGTCGCTCAGTTGAGGTTCAGTGGTTTCCCTAAGGTACATTACACTTTTTTTTATTAAAGACTGTTTTCCTTTTCCTAATTCCCATTGTTCCCACCAGCCTTTCTCCTCTCACCAGGCAGTGAGGCATAAGTGTTGAGCTTACATTAAAAATCAAACCCCGCAGCAGCTGGCCTGTTGTAGAGGACGAGGGGAAGACAGAAATACTAATTTCACACATAAACATGCACTCAGACAGTGAAGATGCCTGCGTCATTGCCACACTGTGAAATTTTCCTTGAAAAATCTTATTGGGTATTTTTGCCACTTGTGCTCATTAGCAGTTTATTTCTTGAAGAATATGCTCAGTGTGAAAATATTTGACAATAACAGTTTTTATTGCCCCACAAGGAAAACTGGCAGCAGTGACTCAGTATCTGTTTTTAAGTGTGTGTTTGTGTGAATCTGGACAAGTAGAAATGTTCTAATTCAGACCTAGTCAAGTATGCTGCGTTTGACGTAAGTGTTGAATGTAAAAATCTATGTCATAAACTGGAGACATATTCAAACTAGGGGTACACGATATTGAAAAAACTGACATTGCGATATTTTTTTTTCTGCGATATGAAAAAATACAGTAATTTTCACCAGATGACGACAAAGTACCTGTTTTTGGTCAAAATCATCCTTTCTTTAGCTGAAATATTTCCATGTAACTGATGTTGCCTTTCTTTTTGGAACCAATTCTTCCTTTTCAGTGTTTTTCTCGTTTCTTCTTCCTCACTCATTGTTAGGTTGTAGTCGACGACTAGCGGGGCCTGCATTGGTTGTTTGATTAATTGAAGGGATGCACCGATACTGGATCGGATATCGTGCTGATACTGACTCAAATAGCTGGATATTGGTGTCAATGGGGCCGATCTATTCAATTTATTTCTATGTTTATATATTATATACATTATATACTGGAATTTTAATTCCTGTTTAAGTTTTGAGCAATTTGTTGCTGCTTTAAAAAGGTTTACACTTGAACTGTAATTTCTGTTAATTTTGAAAGAAAGATGTCTTTTACCACGATGCTGGTGTACGATTAATTATTTAAATAATAAATGATTCGATAAATTTGCATCTACGTATATATATTTGTTACATGTTGTTTTACAAAGTTAAGAAATCAATGTTTAAGTCGTGCCTGATGTTGCCTTACACATAAAAGAATGATCCCAGTCACTTCCACACAGTGAGGCATACAGCTTATTAATTAAAGACTGGTATCGGATCGGTACTGGGTATTGTCCGATTCCCAATGCCCAGGTATCGCTATCGGGACTGAAAAAGTCGGATCGGTGCATCCCTAATAAATTGATCAATAATGATTGTGATCAGTGGTTTGCTGTGCATGCAGAGTCTGCAAGTTTTCCTTTTGTATCAAGCAGCAAAAAAGTTGTAGCATGACGTCTTTGAGTTAATTTGCCTTACTTGGCATGCACATCCTGCGATGTGACTATTATCGATGCTGAAACGACGTACTGTGCAGCCCTAGGCTAACACGCTAGAATCAGAGCCATACTGGAAACAGTACCAATGAAGCTCTAATTCCATTTTATTGTATTCACCTTTGTCTCATCAAATCCCTTCATCAGCTAATGAGCGCTAATTTCCTTTTGTGAGGCTCTTTTGTGCAACCTGTTGTGTGAGGATAATCTGTGGCAAATACATTTTGTCTGTTTTTGAGAGCCAGTGGGAGGATGTACTGGGAGAGAAGACAAAGATGGTGTGCAGAGGGGAATGGGGAATGGGAAAGACTTAAGAGGCACAGTGAGAGAATCTGTCTTTGTCGATTACACACGCACTACAACCTTGGCGGCCACATTAGATCTCTTTCTCCATACACCAAACTACCATTAATAATGGATACAGCTCTCTGGCTCTTTTGCCTTCTCTTCCCCTCCCCCCCAGCTTTGCCCCTCGAGGCGTCTACCCCTCTCTCCCTGTCCCCCCTCTTCCCTACCTCCATCCTGTCCTGGCCTTCCCTTCCCTTGTCCCCCTTCCCCCCCTCTGTTTCAGCTGTGAGACTGCTAGCCAGGAGCCATGGCAGGTGTGCATACATCATCGTGGCACTGGCCACACAGCCTGCAGCACCCAAACAGCCATCATCACACAGACACATCCACCTGCCTGAAAAAGAACATTGTTGAATAGTTGAGTGTGTTTGGTTTCCCGTTTTGTAGCAGTTGGTGTTATCTGGGTTTCTACGAGGACATTAGCTCGTTTCGTTTCTCTCGGCAGAAACTTACAATGACAAATGAATGACACATAAATTCTGCAGAGATATTGTGAATGAAATGGAGTGCATACAAGCTATTGTTGACACTCCGCTGCATGCACAGTGGGAAAAGGCTTGTTTTATTAATATTATCTTGATTGTCACTTCAGTATTGCATCTGTCATTTGATCCCAGATAACGTTCCCTAAACACAAGCTTCTCAAGCTTAACCCTTTAATGTTCTTCTTCTCCTCAGACTGCAGTGTAGAGATGCAATACATGTATAGTTCATCACAAGGAATCCAGGAAAAAAAGAAAACAAACGACTGCATACAATAGCAGGCAATCAGTTAGGGGTGGGTGATATATCGAATATGCTCAATGTATTGCTGCTTGTTCTACATGAGATGTAGTTAATGACTATATCGCAAACATCGAGTACAAATTGCTACATCATTTTTATAAGCCGCCGTCTTCAGACTCGCTTTGGCGTTTCGCTTCTCCCGCGCCTCTCTCTCTCACACATACAAACTTCAGGGCGAGTGTGTGTGGCGCATGAGCACGGATGAGCGGATGGGGTGTGTGGGTTTGTATCTGGAGGGAAGCAGTGAAGGAGCCTGGAGAGAGCGAAAGAAGTGAAGCGCCAAAGCAAGTTTATACGTGTTGAGATCGGAACCGGTAATGGAAGGTGCCAGCCTCCACTTCAAAAAAGACGGTCAAACTAGCTCCCCGTGTTGTTTTGTATATACTAGGCATTACGGTAAGAGCGTGTAAGAGCTTCAAAATAAAAGTGACCAAGAACTGACTTCAAAATAAAAGTGATCTTCCGGTGAATATGCTTGGCAATTTCACATTCATTCAATGAAGTCAGTCTGTCAACAATAAATAAATAAATAAAACAAAATAATAAATAAATGAAATGAATTATGACTAAAAAAACAACAACTACGGCCTGCAAACTGTATTTCAGAGAAACATTTCATTTCTATTATGTGAAGATAATTAAGAATACATTTCCAAAGACCAATCTGACTTCAATATGATAGTACGCCACCTCAGAGTGTTCAGATTAGTTTGCTAGAATGATCACACTGGTACGATCATACGCATCAACAGGTTATATCAAATAGTTATGTTATTTTAGAGAAAATATGAAAATATCAAGATATATATTGTATACCGCGTCATAGCCTAAAAAATCAAGATATTATTTAGAAGCCATATCTCCCAGCCCTGCAATCAGTAGACGCACAATTTAACAGCAGTCACCAGTCCGGTGTGTCGAGTCAGCTGAATTATTTGTCCTGTTCGTTGTTACAACTTTTGTTCCAAAATACCACCTGAAGTATTTCTTTATCATGTTTTCATCTACACCAGGGAATGCAGAAGTTTATCTTGAAATGCAGAAGCATTATCATCTATCATTCTCCCCCATCTATTACATTTATATTGATGTAGACTATAGAATCAGGGTGATGTTTAAGCAGAAAGTAAATCGGGAGAACAAACAATACGAAGGAAAGGAGATTTATAAGCCAAAGAACAAAATAATCTGGTTTAAGTTTCCATTTTTAGGTTGAAAATATGCCCGAGACTTGTCATTGTATTTAATGCATTACATAGCACAATAGTTGCCACGTTGTATAGCCGTTTCAAAAGTGCACATACATGTGACACCGCTAATCACGTGTATGGGCTGGTGATGGATGATATCATAAATACAGTGCATTTGGCATTTGAAAAGACACTAATGCCCTACTAATCCTCTCACCATGATATATGAAATGTATATGTAAGAAAATGGGAGCTAAATGTGTAGCCACAGTAGTTCTCTGCTGTACTGTTAATCCCTCTGGAGTCACTACTCGCCTCCAAAAATCCTCTAGTCTGGAAATAGACACGGCATCATTCTCTCAATTTATGACAGAAACTAAAATACTACAAAAAAAATTTCATAGCCAAACAATAGATTGGTGATCTGTAGTGTGTGTTTCCTTATTCTATGCATGCTCCAATGAGCTCCATCCATTCAGGGACTGATGAATTTTCTGCCACCTAAGAGACTTAATGTAGGTTAAGGTGCTCTGACAGCAGCATCCTCATATTTGGTGGCTTTCTGAAATTGTGGTTGTTTTCTTAAACAACCAGTGTGTCTTATGTCACTCAGTCAGGTTGTCTACGGGTAGTATATTTCCTTTCAAAGACACCACCATCAGGCTCATAACACCAGACACCGATCCTGGTTGGATCCCCCTGTCACGGATTGTCACGTTCAAACAAGAGTACAATAAAAAAAAAAAAAATCAATGAAAAAGGGCGGCGGAGGGTGGTAAGACTTCCAGTTGACAGATTAAGGACAGGTTCAAAACACTCATAGAGGAGAAATCATATTTCCTGTCCACTTCAGTGGGATTATCCTTATCTGCTATAACTGTATACGTCCTCTGCTGTACTTGTGATATTGTTAATGTAGCCGCTGCCGAGTAGGACGACACCATCCCCTCTGAAGTGATGACTTGCTTAGAGAAAGGAATATAATTGTGGGCTTAATGGTTTTAGGTTCAGTCAGAGGTCTCGCACTCTGCTAACCATAGGATCTAACCTCACTGTGTCTGTATGGAGCACTATCAAGGCAAGCGTGCTATTACCAAACAATAGAGTGGTGCCCGAATGAGTCCTAAAACCTGGAAATGAGTTGGCATTTTAGCACTTCCGGGTCCCTCATCTCGAAGTCAATTAGTTTATTAATGGGTTTTTGGTTAGATTCCTGAAATAAGTTCTGTGGTTAACACAAGCTTAAGAGACTTTAAGTAGACAGAAAGGACTAAAATGACCACTTGGGTTACAGCTACATTCACAATATATTTTGTCGATGGAGTTTTGTGAATGAAAATAATAATAAATTTGAGGGAAAAGCTCACGTTAGACACCCCACGTCTTCGCAGCTCATGTGAAGGACAAATGTTTAGTTACCAATACCCTTAAAGTGATACGAGACCAATAGAGTACTTCATTCGATGCCCATCATGTGAATGGAAGCTGTGTGTGTGAGTCCCACTGGCTAGCTAATCGCCCGCCGCATTGCACAGCACTGTTATCAGCTGTCACCGCTGATAACGCCATTCCCAGACCCACGTTTTGCAGGACCGCGTTCTCGTGGTCCCCCTCCAGGTTAAGTGTTAGCTCTGTCAGCACTTATTGCCGTTGTTAGTGCTGTAAGCTCCGTTAGCTGCTAGCCACTGGCTCAGACATCTCCGTGTTCAGAGCCGTGTGCAGGCAGGCAATTCCAGCTGTATGGGTTGTAGCTGCTACGGTAGTGGGCCAATCGCACGTCGCAATAAATCGAAGAAAGCTCGTGGTGATTGGCTGCAAGCAAAAGAGTAATCTCTTTCTAGATCTGGGCACAAAAAAGGATTGATTGCAGTTATCATTTGACTGGAGAAGTTTCGATACTACTTGGTACTGGGTTGTTTTGGTCAAGGTATCGAGTACCAATATCCAGCCGAACTAGTTAATGATGTACTTCACTCTGCTAATGTTAGTTCAACAGTTTTTTTTTTTTTTACGTAGAAACGTATATCACCTTCCAACCTCTCTGGGTAACGAGTATCACCAGGCACAACGGTTAACCATGACTAGCTCAAAAATCCACAAAACCAGCCTGAAAGTGAAGAAATCTAAAACTATTACATGAGAGTCTATAGAGCAGAGCCATATAGTTGTCAGACCTTGGTCAGAGCTTGGCCACGATGCTACGCTATGATTGGCCAGTCTGCATTTCAGGGGCGGGGCTTAGTGAAGGGTCAATTGCTCAATTGCCATTGAATAAATGGTGGCCTTTTCTTTTAACTGAGGTTCACAGTAAAGCATTGGAGACCAAACCTCTGTGTGTCTATCAGATTAACAGATATGTGCCTGTGAAGAATGCTAAAGTGAGTTAACACCACGCAGAGGATGCTGCGAGGATAGGACATGGCAGTTGGGGGGTTTCAGGCTGTAGAAATTGGGAGCATTGCCCATCGGAATTTGTTTTCCTTTTCCTCACGGGAGCGTCCTCCCCTCTCCACCCGAGGCAATCTGTCTTCCTGTCATCCTATTGATCCCCTACAACGCTCATTAATATGGGGAAAAGGCCATTGAGCCTGAGATGGGAGGCTAGTGGCTGCTGTTCGCTGTTGAGGAGGTGTGTAAGTGGAATAAGGGGAATGATTCATCTATCCCTGAATTATATTCTCAGAGCTGGGATACCTTCCATCTCCACTTAGAAAATGTCTGGCTCAGAGGGAAGAGCAGGCTTTTATGAAAGCCCTACACTCAGGCAACCATTGCGATATGAGTGTAAATAAAACTGCAATATCATCTGCGCAGCCAGCTGCGGAGGTCTGATGTTTGACCTTGTGCACATGGATGACAAAACCCTCTCGAGAGGAGAGTACATAGAAACAAGGGATTTTAATCTCCTAGCATCAAGTGGCCTTGCTGAGCTCAAACCAGCTTAGAATCCCTCTGGTGAATGTCAGCTCGCTATCTAGCAGCAGACACTCTCCCTCTGCAGTTTGCTAACAAAACGGGAGTGGGTGGCGGCTTCAGACGCATCTTGAATTGTTTAGACGGCTGAAAATTAATCTCAAATCCACACAGAAAACTACATGTGCGTTTTCTTTTTCTTGATTTTTCCCCATCTAGTGTCGTATTTTGATTTGAGCTTCATTTACATTCATATTGAATTTGTTGTGTGCCATATGCTCCCCGGCGTTGTCATGGGATACAGGCCAGACTCATCATTTCCTTTTTTGGAGGCAGCTGAGCACATTCATTTGTATTTGTTTTAAGTGATGAGATAAGGAGAGGGAAAGTCCCTCCTCAGACAGCGGATAAATGTTAGATAAAACCGAGATGTTAACATCGTACACTGTTCCGCATCAGTTTGACATATGCAAGCAGCTAACAGGTTCTCCTTCAGTGTCATGTTGCACCAATACATGTGATGTTTAATCACAGAGATAGTGGTCTTTCACAAGAAACATGCAAAAATCTCACACAAAATGAGCAGCTGAAGCTATTGTAGTGTCCTTTTGGCCGGATCCAATCTTATCAGTAAATCTCTCTGTGTGTATTCACTACGGCTGTCAAAGTTAATGCGATAATAATGCATTAATGCAAATTAGTTTTAATGCCACTAATTTCTTTAACGCATTAACGCAACTTGCGATTTTTAGGTTGTAGCGGGCTCCGTTTTAAAGCTAGAGTGAAGATAATGGCGTCCTTTGAAACTAGAAAAACTAAGGAATCTATTGGTACCAACCATGTCATACTTGCGAAGGAGACTAAGTAACGCTCCAAATTTTGGTGAGGAACAACTAGCATGGCCATATCTTGACCTCTGACCTCATGATATGTGAATGAAAATGGGTTCTATGGATACCCATGAGTCTCCCCTTTACAGACATGCCCACTTTATGATAATCACATTCAGTTTTGGGGCAAGTCATAGTCAAGTCAGCACACTGACACACTGAGAGCTGTTGTTGCCTGTTGGGCTGCAGTTTGCCATGTTGTAGCATATTTTTATGCTAAATGCAGTACCTGGGAGGGTTTCTGGGCAATATTTATCATTGTTCTGTGTTGTTAATTTATTTCCAATAATAAATATATACATACATTTGCATAAAGCAAACATATTTGCCCACTCCCATGTTGATAAGAGTAGTAAATAAAGGAAAAATCTCCCTTTAAGATACATTTTGAACTGATAAAAAAAAATGTGTGATTAATTTGCGATTAATCGCGATTAATTATAGACAATCATGCGATTAATCGCGATTAAATATTTTAATCGATTGACAGACCTAGTATTCACTGTAAATGAGACGTGAAAAATAGTTTTGATGGACAATAAAATGTCCTTGGAGACTCCGGCCATTCAGTACTGACATAATCAAGGGACTCCTGCGCAGTAATTTACAGCAAATTTTACCCGACGCGCCCCAAAACACACTCAAGCTGTTCTTTAACCTGGGATGGTCTGTCCATTCAGCTCCTCCTGGACTTGTTAGTAAATCAGGGCCATTGTGAGGTGCCAGAGAAATCGTCCATTAATAAGCACTATGCCTAGTCAAGTGGCACAGGAAGCACAGGGGTCAGGCCCGCCTTCCAATCATTATACCTCATCCACTTCCTAGTAAAAGGCCCCTAGCCACTCAGCTACAGGTCACCATGGAGACCCGGGACGGGGAGTGCGGGGTGGGGGTCGGGGGCTGGAGAGCGGCGCAGACGACCATTAGCAGCCCATTCCATGGTAATTAATGATCGTCCCACTGGCTCAAAATCAGGGCCCAGAGAGAAACAGACACAGAGCTCGCTCTCTGAGAGCAAATGTCACAGTGGCAAGAAATATGTCTGAGAGACTGGAGAGGGGAGCTGAGGTGGGTTTTGTTATGGTTGGGGAAATGGTGACAGGATGCTGTGAAAAGATTAAATGTTGCGCAAGGGGGGAAACGTGATGGATGTGAAAGTGATTAATGGTCAGGACGGATGGGAGGGATTGCGTGCAAGGAAATAATAGCTTTTCATTTGCATAAGCATCCGTCTACACACGAGTCTGTCTTCTGTTATTCAAGGACAGAAGAACTTATAAAGCCCACCTTTTCCACCCTTTCGCTCATTCGACACCTTTGAATGGTGTCTGCACTGAGATAATCACTCGCCTAATCGAGTTATAAGCGCTGTTCACATTGCAAATATGAAGCTCACACTACTGGGTTTGTAATCAAATCTTAGGTACGCTTGCCCCTTAGGGGATTTTCAGTCGGTCTGCGAGCTGTGGGAGCCAATCAGCTGGCTTTGAAGTGCCCGGCAGACCAAACTACCCATCTTCCCCCCCTCTCTCCTCAAGCAGATCGCTCCTCTTCCGTGCTGCACAACCACATGTGCGTACACTCAGACACAAAAGCAATTCTGTGGGCAAATAAAAATGCAAACAAATGCCACACAGATGCTCGCGTTTGAACATGCTGATGGGCATAGACAATAACACGGCTAACACACAGCACACACACACACAACAGAACAATCGGTGGCACACAGACAAAGACTGTTGCCACACCATTCAGTAAGGGCCAGTGCTGCTCTTCCTGACAAGCATGCTGTGTGTGCTCCCTCAGTCTGGGCTCACAACCCACATACACAGCACTGACACCGCACCTTTATCTCACAGACACACTGAGCAGATTAAGAGGAATCTCGCCAGTTTGATATGCAGGCGGTAAAGTAGGGATGCGATTACAACTGTGTTTAATTACCGGGTGTTTTTCAAGTACACTGATTTCTATTCGGGCAGGGTATTTTGAAAGTAACAAATAATGTTCTCATCTGACAAACTGTATAACTAGGGACATAAAGCCCTGAAAGCTCTGTGGTGCATTTATTTAACTTTTTTTTTTAGATATTTCATGCTCTCATTTAGAGCACATGGTGATGAGCTATGGCTTGGCTGTGGCTATAATTTTGACAGGATGGACAACAATTATGTGGACATGTATGCTGGTTGTTGCCAGATGGCACTTGGGAACTTTGGGTTCTCTCTTAAGTTATTCTTGTCGTCCAGTATTTGCAGAAGAAACAAATCACCGGCACTCACACACAGACAGAGAGTCTTTTTTGGTTTATTCTGGGCAATCAAACGGACGCGTTTCAGCTATAAGCCGTCATTAGCGTGACTTATTTGCAACCTAGTATGATCAGTGGGCAACCTCCGGGTCTGAAAGGTGAAGCAAATGCTGAAGTGCCTTATACTTGCATTCTTTCTAACAGCCAGCAGGGGGCGACTCCTCTGGTTGCAGAAAGAAGTCTGATTGTATAGAAGTTAGAAGTACTTCTCACTTGATTTATTACCTCAGTAAACATTGTAAACATGAGTTTATGGTTTCAATCGCTAGTTTCAAGTCTTCTTCAATACAGCATGATGTTCATTTAGTAAATTATGGTCCCATTTAGAGTCAAATAGACCATAAAGCAGGGTATGCTTTAGAACGTGGCTACCTTGTCATTGCCAGGTCGCTACCACGGCGTTGTCCGGTCTGAGAGTTGTTCTTTTCGTCTTACAACTTCAACCCTTTCACAGTGTGTTTTCAGTTCATGAAAGTTAATTGTAACCTTTTTTTGTTCGCCTAAAACTGTCAGAATTCAGTTGTTCTTAGCTCCACCCTCTCGTGTCAAGACCAAGATGGCGACTGCCAAAATGCTGACCTCAAGGTTACAAAACGGCAGTCCACGAACCCACGGGTGAAGCGTCCGTCGTCCGAAAAAAAAAAAAATCAAAACAGCGGTGGGCAAGTAATGTAATCGGTATATGCCTGAACACCGGTGTGCACCGGTAACACCAACTATATGTTATATGTCATGTCTTTTTTAGCTAACATTATTGTACTCTGTGTCAGAGCAGCTTCTCTTACACTAGATGTCCTCTTGTATGATTATATGATATTACACTTTCGCATTTTTTTTTATTCGACTTCGGGTTGCTCTCTCTTTTTTTTGCCATACATGTGTTTGCATCCCTGATAATGAACAGCGGATTTAAAGCTGCAGCAGAACTAAAATAAAATAGACCAGACCTTTTTGACATGCAGCTTGGATTGAATGAAGCGGGATGAATAAAGATGTGGAGGAGCAGTCTTTTCACTCACACCTCTGAATACATTCATGGGTCGAATTAGAAATGAGTATTCAATTCAATATCTTAGACTAATGCATACAAACACTCTCTACATTTACCATACCAAATAGGCCTCACTCTTCCGCTATTGCTATCTATCAGACTCTTGCGGTTCATTGCTGACATACAGTAGGTCCAGTTAGTGATACAGGCAGTGGTTGTTGTTATTCTAGGCATTCCTGCTGAGGGTTGCATTATTCTCTGTGGCATGGCGGCGAATTCTAGCATGTCTGTCACCCACCGACTCATCCCACAGGCGCTATCAGTGCTCAGCCTCTCACAGGCATGTATGTACACACTGTGTCCCACTCCCTTAATCCCTCTCTCCCTCTCTCTCCGTCTCTCTCTCTTTCCTGGCTGCACCTCCTGCTCTCCCTTTGCTTTACCTTTCCTGCCCTCCCTCCTCTCTCTCTTCTCTGCCTTCCATGCTATCAAAGGCAGTGGAGAGTATTATCACCTAGGAACCATCCTCTCCTTGGCTAGGCTAATGCAGCCCCACCACACACACATAGGCAAACACACTTACAGTATATACACACACACACACACAAAAAGAGAGCAGCCTTATCAGCAGCCGCTGCTGTCAGACCCTCAATTAATTTTGTCATTAACTGAATCCCATTACTCCCACTGCCGTCTCTATGCCATGACGTCTCACCCTCACGGATGGAAGACACCACCAACACACATGTATAATACTCTCTCACACACACACACACACACACACACACACACACACAGCCAATTCTATCCTTTCCCACTCACATCCATTTACATCCTAATGATGGAAGTAAATCCCCAGTGCGATCATGTGACCTTTCACCCCTCCTTGCGTTGTCACTGTGAGTACGTTCAGGTCTGTGCAGCCAATCTGCCACCAGATATGGGGTGGGGGGTGAGAGGGGGGGGGTGATGGATCGGGATGCAGACGGGCATGGTGAGGAAGAACAGGGGAGGAATAAGAAAATAAGAGAACCAAGGGGGGTTATTAAGTGATAAGAAAGTGCATGCCGCAGAGAGACGAGGTGAGAGAAATGGAGCCGGAATCCTCACACATCTCCATTTGTTGTATTTTATTATTTTTTTTACCTCCTCGCCACCTGATGTGTTGCTGCGGCCCCTGGGCTACACGGGGACCAGCGGTGAAGCTGTTTACTAGACTCACCAGCTCTTTTCCTTTGGAGGGAACCGCTTGTGGCCCAGCCCAGCTCATGCCTGATACCGATTCCCCTCCTGCTGCTCACCCTTGGCTCTCTCCCCCTCTCGCCACAATGATCTCTGCCACAGCAGGCTGCGGCGCAGAGTAACCTGACTCCATTTTGAAACCCAAGTGGTCTTGTTATGACTTTCTGACTCGTGGAGAAAGTGATCTTGGCTTGGGGGCAGAAAGGAACAAACTCCCTTTCTGTGGGAATTCAAACTCTCAGAGTCTGACTTTCAAAAAAGTGCTGATTTTGTTGTTGTTTTTGGAGCAACTAATTGATGTTCCACTCACTGCCATTCCGCTTATCTTTTTTTCCTGGAGCCTTAGTGAGTTGGCTCTCCCTGTCTTGCATAATATTTCTGTTTTCTTCCCTCCTCTCTGTCCCCCTTGCAAATCAAATGTGCTTGCGTTGCATTCTGTGGTTTTGAGTGAGCTGTGTGTTGGGTATTGTGTGCTCATGGCTTATGAGTTCGAGTCTGGTTCATAGCTTACAATGCTGTTTAGATTATCCCCGCATCACACCGGAAATAATACAATTCCGGGGTGCCCTGCTGGTGCATTTGGCTCAGGCTTGTACATATTCCCTGAGACCCCGGTGTGTGATTCACACCCAGGATGTCTGTCGCGTGTCTTCCCCCTCTGTCTTCCACTTTGTGTTAAACTAACAACCACATTTTAAGAATGTGTGATTTAGTTGAAATTAGTATCACAATATTGGGATGAAAGCAAAATGACATGCAAAAAGAAAGAATATAGAACTAATGATTAAGATAAATATGGCCCTATATGACGCACGACTATCAGTACTATCTGACTTAGTTGGCACTACACAGCATCCCCTAATCCATGCTAATTTATATGTGTCTAATATGCATAATAACCCAGGGTGCCAGCCTGTATCCCCAGTCGGTGCAGCCCTACAAACGCAAAAATCTGTCACCGAGTGATGAAATTAAACGACTGGTCGGCCGAGTGTTGGATTTCCTCATTGGCCTCTTTCAAAATGAAAAGGCGGGAACAGTCCTTTATGCAAATGAGACCTTGTCCAGCTCGACGCTTCTGGCTCACAAAACTTGGACCAAGCTGTCAAACTAGGCGATCTAGTTCTAAAATGAAACGAGATTCAGCAATGGCATAGCCTATTTCTCGCTTAAAATACTTTCAGAGGTAGATTTTGGTGGATTGTTTAGACGGAATAACAGAAAGTTTACGAGCAGGCCGCCACGTTGTTTCCCGTTTGAAACGGCGAGCAGAAAACCAGGGACCAATCGGGTGCGTTCAACGATAGCGTACGTTACCGTGGCCAGTTGAGCGGAGCAGCGCGACTGACTTTTTGTGAAACAATTTAACCACAAATTCACAGACTGCCCATACACGGTCCAGCCATATACTACGGTTTTGACCGAGTCTTTTTTTCCTCTCTCTCATCCGTCCAACTCAACCATTCTCCTTCACAATCAGTCACCTTCTATGTGCTACATACTGTATATACACATGTGTGTTTTAGTACCTTCACCCCTTCTTCTCCCATCCCCAACCCCTAATTCTGTCTCTCCTCTGTCCTCCCCACCCTTGCCCAGGGGGCTCCATAAATATCATTTCATCCCGCGGAGCCGCTGACACGCTGCAAAGGGCCTATGATAAATAATTCACTCCCTTGGTGCAGGGCAGGCAGACTCCCCTGCTTAGGAATTCAGCATGAGTGTGTGTATGTTAGGGTGGAGGGGCTTGTGGTGTTGGTGGGTGGTGGTGATAACACACATACAGAGTCGGTCAACGTATACTGCATACATGCAATCCATTTTTTATGAAGAATTTAAATAGTTTAGCGGAGCGTGTGGACTCCCATCAGTCCTCAACGTTGAGTTCCCATCACCAGCTAGTGGTCAAGCAAACTAAAATCTTTCTCACTCATCCCTTTATCTTGTGTCCTCTTATATACACAGTACTACTCATGTCTTGGCCAGTGATAACCCAACATCCCGTCACCCCCAAAGACCCGCTCTTTCTCCGTCCTCCCCCTCTTCTTATCCCCCTCCATCATGCATGCTGAATTAGCTTGATCTGGGGGATTGTGCACGGACCATCACCTGCCCTCCTTAAAGTACTAGCTCCCTGATTTATTGATGATGCTCGGGGATTATTAATGCCAATCGCCTCCCCTCGGCTTACCGAGCGCCAACCCTCGCAGTTATCTGAGGGCCGAGACGGAAAGATGCAGACAGCAGAGGAGACAGTAAGTGGGCTTTTGTGGAAGCTTTGACTCAAGAGTGGGAAATCAACACCAGTCGGCGTCAGACTGGTGTAAGTTGGCAAACACTGACAGACACTTTTCATTTTGGTAGTGAGATTCTATTTTTTTTTTTTTACTGTAAGGGGATGTGAGATAGTGTGAGGGAAGATGAGTGATGACAGATGGAGAAGGAATGTAAGCACTGAAACTGTTTTCTGTCGGGCTGTGTATGTGTACGCGTCGTAGGGGTGGGGGAAAAAATCAATGCAGCACAGTATTGCGATATTTTGGGTGGCCATATTGCATCGATACACGGACGTCAAGTATCAATCTTTTGTTATATAAACTTAACAATCCGTTGGACCGCTGGTGGGCCCAGCCGCTCTACTGTCTTTCAGAGGTTGTAACGTGCTCAGTCTCAAAGAAGAGTGAACATACTGGTATCATATGAAACTAGAAAACCTAAGGAATCGATTGGTACCAACCGTTTCATGTTAGCTTGTCGGGATGAACTCTAAATAACGCTCCAAATTTATGCTAAATTTTGGCGAGGAAAAACTGGCATGGCCAATTTCCAAGGAGTCCCTTGACCTCAAGATATGTGAATGAAAACTCTGAAATGAACAGAGTAAAAACTATCTTATTAGATAAAACTAGGGCTGCCAATCGCATGATTGTCCATAGTTAATCACGATTAACACACATTTTTTATCTGTTCAGAATGTTCCTTAAAGGGAGATTTGTCAAGTATGTAATACTCTTATCAACATGGGAGTGGGCAACTATGGTGCTTTATGCAAATGTATGTATGTATTTATTATTGGAAATCATTAACAACACAAAACAATGACAAATATTGTCCAGAAACCCTCACAGGTACTGCATTTAGCATAAAAAATATGCTCAAATCATAACATGGCAAACTGCAGCCCAACAGGCAACAACAGCTGTCAGTGTGTCAGTGTGCTGACTTGACTATGACTTGCCCCAAACTGCATGTGATTATCATAAAGTGGGCATGTCTGTAAAGGGGAGACTCGTGGGTACCCATAGAACCCATTTTCATTCACATATCTTGAGGTCAGAGGTCAAGGGACCCCTTTGAAAATGGCAATGCCAGTTTTTCCTCGCCGAAATTTAGTGCAAGTTTGGAGCGTTATTTAACCTCCTTCCTTCTAGTATGAACGATTCTTTAGGTTTTTCTAGTTTCATATGGTACCAGTATCTTCACTCTAGCTTTAAAACTGAGCCCGCTACAACCTAAAAATTGCAAGATGCATTAATGCGCGAAAGAAATGACTGGTGTTAAAACGAATTTGCGTTATTATTGTGTTCGCTTTGACAGCCCTAGATAAAAATAGATATTGACAAACTGCATAATTTGCTGTTGAAAAAAGGTAATAAATCACAATATATTGCAATACTCAGCATATCGCTAAATGTTTAAAATCGCAATAAGATCGTATTGTGACTTCAGTATCGTGATAATACCGTATCGTGGGGCCTCTGGTGATTCCCACCCCTAGTGGGGTGGGAATCACCAGTGAGTCCCATAAGACTCACTTGTGTGAGTCTTATGGGGAGTTTTTGTGTGTACCTATAGCAGTATTTGTTCTTGTCAATACTCTTGTCAGGAGCTTCTTATCCACGTATTTGCTTGCTTACTTGCGTACATAGTTGGTAACAGTTGGCATTCGTCTACCATAAACTTTTTATTTATATATACATAAATCGACTTCCTCCCCCGTAGCCCATTGTCTACCAAGTCATATAATATAGTCTAGAATTTTTGCATATTTTCTCAATAAACGTCTGCCGTTGCCATAATGACTTTTTTGTTGAAGGCAAGTGTGTTCCTTCTGACTCACTTGAAACCTCATTTTGTCTTTATTAAAGCTAGTGAGTTCAGTTTTGAATAGACAAGTGTTCTTGCCGATGACACATCATGACCGCTGCACAACTTCATCAACTGGTGCCAAAGCAAAGCCTGGTTACCAGTGTGCCCACTTAAAGGGATGATTTATAATAGATTTCTGTACCCAAAGCCTGCAATCCCTGCAAGTTTTGATTCTGTTACAGCGACCCTTGTTTGCCCAAGATCCTCATCGCTATCCGTCCCCCAGCTCTTCTTGTTTGTCTGAAGCTCAAATAAGTGCTACTCCAATAACACACATGCACTGCAGGCCCACTCACACCACAGAGCTGCTGTAAACAAATGCGGCAATGGGAAGAAGTGACTTGCACTGTGGCTGCAGGAAGGCAGAGGCCACTAATGTTTAGAGTCTCATCTTCACCCTCAGCCCTCCGCCCGTTCTAATGGATGCCAAGGAAGGAGAGGGAGTCTTGGATTTGATTAGCCTCAAGCTGCAGCGTCTAATTGCCCCTTCCACCAAAGCCATATTGAAATGATTTATTCATCATCAAGCTCCAAACAGTCCCTTGTAATAGGCTGCCAGAAAATAGGATGCTCGATCCCAGCTCCCCTCCCATGCACTATTGTCTCTGTCATAGGAGAGGATAATGGGCGTGATGTTTCCATGGCTAGCAGGATGTAGGTTGATGTTTACAGCCATAATAATGGAGGACATTACTGCTGTTAAGCATTCAGTGTGTGTGTGTAAGAGGGAAGGCTATCTTGGCACAGTGGAGGGATACTGCCTCTTATGCTGCTGCTGCCGTGCCTGCTTTATGCTATTGTTGCATCCGCTGGGATTGTGAAAAGCCTCAGACCGTATTAGATATACCGTTTCACACCTGATTACTTCATGAACAACTGGTGTTCATGTGTGTGTGTGTTCTCCATATTTAATTTGCATGGGAAATGCGCTTCTCCTTGCCAACCCCTAAGGGTTGATTTAAAGGCAAATTACACACAGACGCCATATATCTTCAGCTTCAGTAGACTACTCGAGCCGATTCCCCCTTTTGATCTCTAAGCGAAGCAAGTTTGTCAGCGGCTTTCGTCTGAAAATGTTCTGGAAACTTTTAATCTCGTAGTTCTCAGCATCTCTGCATCAGTCTGCTCTTATCCCGTATCCAAGAACACACCAGTGGGGCCACAATCGCTGTAAATCCCAAGCAGAAGAGCCTCTTGCGTAGTTAAATATGCTCTTTAAAGAACCCTTTCAGCTTAGCTTTTGATTTTTAAGCATGAGCAGGCAATGATGCTGATTATGGGTTAGAAGTGGTGGACAGCGGAAGGTTTGACTTCATGAAACTGATGCACCGAGTTTCTTATAGAGCAATGCCCGTATCTCGACTACAGTGGAAACCGCTTATAGTGATCATGGTTACAGTGATCGACGGCTTATATGGATCAAAAAGATTGGGACAAAATCTTTCCTATACAAATGCAGTTTAAATAATTTGCTTACAGTGTTCATTGTGGGTCTTTTCATACATCTCTACAGAAAGTAGTAGTAAAAATATGGAAAGACATTTTAAAACTACGTTAGACTAAAGTTAGTTGAGTTTTTGTTTTCTTTTTACTTTACTCCCTTGATAATTTGTCTTGCGGACCATCTGCTTTCCGGCTAGATGCCTGTGCTGCTTGCACATAAATATCGTGACGGGAAAAGGAAAAGTTTTCTCTGAATAAAAAACGAATGCGCACGGGTAAAGCACCCGTGGTTGAAGCCGCCCTCGTCAAGTGGATTGATAATGCCTGGTCACGTAATGCCCCGAAAATGAAAAGTCTGCTGACCGCCTCCTCGGCACTGCAGCGCCGGCAGCTTATGCAGACCGGCGCCCGAGAGAACGAGGAGCCCCGGCAAAGGGGCGCCGTTCTGCATGCACACTCGCGCTGCAGAGCCGGCCAAAAACGGCAATGCCTCACCCTTGGTGAAAAGGAAAAGGCAGACGAATTGACAGCGAGCCAGTAAGTAGTGAAGCGGTCTGTTTCGTTACTTTGTATTCATGTAATAAATATACAAATTAATTAGTCAATTAGACGGTAATCTACATTAGAAAGGATGCACAACAACAAAAATTTGGTTATTATCATCATCTGCTTATAGTGATCAATTTGACCCGGACAGACGTGATCACTATAAGCGGTTTCCACTGCGTATCCGCTCTTTCTTCTTAACCTAGCCTTTGCCTAAACCCCCCTGGACGACAGTAAGTCACCTTGATGTCACACGAAAACCGAACAGCCCCTCCGAGGATCAGTTTAACACCTAAGCAAATCGGCTTTCAACAGAGTTATATTAATATGTTATTGGCCACCGGCTAGCAGCAGGTTAAATATAGGATGCCGGTGGTGTGGGGCTGTTGAGGTGACCCTGTTACTATTCAAAGGGAAACAAGAACCCGAGCACGTTGGCTCAGTTGACTTGCTTAAAGCTGGCTCGCATGTAGGCCAGTTGTGTGTCCCGTCGTGCACAAAGACCGGCCATATGTAGTGTCACAGAGTTGGCTGGCCCGCCGGCTTTTCTATCCTGATGGCAGCATAACCCAAGCAGTCTGCCTCAGCCCCCCCGGCCAGTGTGGAATGGAGTTCAGAGAAATGGCATGGGTTCGCCCTTCTTTTATTGTCATCTGCTGCTGTTTCTCTCTGACCCCGCTCTATCCGTCTGCAGTGTGGAGCTCCGCTCCTGTTGGCCAGATTAATGCTATTCCACAGGCCATAATCCTCAAAAAGGATTGTTCTAAGCCTTGACAAGGTAATATCGGCTAAACAGATTGCACCGGTGCACAATCAGAGTTACTGTAATGTGACGCTACAAATCTGGGTGTTATTGCATTAGCACATTATCCTTGTAACCTTCACAGCTTTTTGTTTTTTAAATACATAGAAAAGGTATATTTACTATTCTTTTTGAAAAACATGCTTTTGATATATCTTAAAGGCAATATTAGCTGTGTATACTTTCCCATTCAGTGAATCCAGTGCTGAGAGGGAGCAGAGGATACGAGGGTGATAAATGCTTATCAAATTGGAAGTGTCTCCCACCATCACATTACTGCCTGGAGAGGCTCCATCATCACAGTCTTAGCTGCCAAGTTTAAAAATGCGTACAGAGGAAGGAGTGAAGGCTAGAGGGTGGTAGTAGGAGATAGTGTCCTTTGCCTTGAAATAATGAATAGTGTGTGTCCTTTCTTTTTAAACCTAGTCTGGAATTTAAGTGAATTAATGCGTAATCAACCTCCTGGTAAAGCGAGGCCACATTGTAACAATACATTCAACATCGTTTTGTCGTTCACAACTCGTGTTGAAAGTCCTATTGATACCAGTTTGGAAAAAGAAATATAATGTCCTTTATTGGTGATCAGTTTGCTCTCTTAAAGGAACAGTGTGTAACATTTCAGGGATCTACTACCAGAAATGGAATATAATATTCATAACTGTTTTCATTAGTGTGTAATCACCTGAAACTAAGAATCGTTGTGTTTTCGTTAACTTAGAATGAGTCCTTCATATCTACATAGGGAGCGGGTCCTCTTCACGGAGTCCGCCATGTTGCTCCGCCATGTTTCTACAGTAGCCCAGAACGGACAAACCAAACACTGGCTCTAGAGAGAGACTTTCAAGTTTTTACGTTGCCTGAAGGCCACCGTAGTTCTCGCTTTTGAAACTGCGGGTACACAAGCTGCAGAGTGCTAAACCGCGGTACCGCCAGCCGCCGTCTGACTTGCTCCTAAAATAGCGTTATTATGGTAAGGATGGCCTCTGAGCGAGGCGAACGGCGTTACCACGGTTTTGCACTCGGCTGCTCGCGTTACCGCAGTCTTGGAAAGGGAGGAGTGAGCGGATGTGTACTCAGTTGGTTGCAATCTGCAACCCCGCTGCTAGATGCCGCCAACTCCTACACTCTGCACCTTTTAAACGTGGTGATGGAAAATTCACAGAAATAATATAAAGTGGACCACTGCGACATTCAGGCTTTACGTGGATCCCCTTCAGGTGTGATGCGAGTGTTTTTTTCCTACTTGTAGACTTAATTGCACTGAAAAAAACAACTGATAACGGCCCCGGGAAAATGAGAAAATGAACGGTTTGACATAGACCATGAAATGTCCACCTAATGCATGCCATTTATTTATATGTGATTAGTGTCAGCTTTTTTTTTACGCGCTGGTTTTATTTGGCTTGAAACAGGCACAGGGAGAACGAGGGCCAAATTGATTCTGAACGAGACATATCGGCTTGTTAATGAATCTGGTTAATTGACTGTGTAAGGGGGTGCCATAACAGCCAGACAGTTAAGAGCAGCAGCAGCAGCAGTC
Source organism: Sebastolobus alascanus (assembly GCA_916701645.2). Classification (NCBI taxonomy): domain Eukaryota; kingdom Metazoa; phylum Chordata; class Actinopteri; order Perciformes; family Sebastidae; genus Sebastolobus; species Sebastolobus alascanus. Next base: position 747,102 of record CAKAOJ020000044.1, read on the forward strand.
TGCAGAATCCAGCCGGCTCATCGGTGATTACGTCACTCTGCTCTTTATTGATTCCGGTCTCCTCTTGATGGCACGACACCATCAGAATTATTGTAAGCAGAAAAGGATTATGACTGTGATCATGGCAGTCATTACTGCTCCATCATGGGTATTTGGATGTCTTGACACTCTTGTAAAGTGATTAGCCTCTTCGCCGAGAGTGTAAAAGTGTCCCGTTGGGCTTTGCACCCCCCCCCTCCTTCCCTCGGGGACTTGAACTGACAGCTGTGTGTGTGACGGTGGAGACAAAGAAACTTCACCAAATGTGAGTGTGGACCGCTCTGTCTGGGAGATTCCCCCATTTTGCAGTTCCCTCCCTTGTTCCACCTCCTTTACAGGTGAGGGTATTTGAAGAGATTCTGGTTTTCATATCACAGGAAATGAAACGTAGAGCTCCCGACTGCGCAGTGACAAAAAATCCATGGTCCCTGTCCTTAAGCACATATACGCCCACTCGCACAGAGACAGCTTGTACAAACTGTGTCGGAGGCATCTCCCTGGGTATTGGCAGCGCTCTCCAGGAGCTGCCGCCTCCTCACGGCTCCTCTTCAGATCATCGCCACCTCACGGCGGAGATTTTATTACCCTTGTGATTCTCGGGATCTCAAACTACCCACTGAGTTACAGAACAAACCCTCCCTGCACTCTCCCTAATCGTCTTTGTTCTTTTGTTTGTTTGTTTGTTTGTTTGTCTGCTACTAGATTTATTCTGTTTTTATGCATTACTCCCCAGTATCTATTACCCCCATTTTATTCTACTGTGCTTCCCCATCAGCTCCTCTTCTCATTTCTTTTCACAGGAAGATTCCCTCCCACCTCGCTTGCTTCAGCTCAATAAGCAAACAAACCCACTTCCTCTTGACACTCGGCTCCGTCGCGGTGATTTGCTGTGCTTGTCAGGTCGAATATTGAGCGACATTGTGGCCCCTGTCAACAAAAGGAAGGCCCCGGAAGCCAGAGGGGCGGCGTTATTTGTGCGTCGGGTGGATTATCTCCCCCACACGCCATTCTGCCTTTTTCCTCATTGTCTGGCGTGTAACCGACATGCAGCAAGCCGATGCCAGGATGGCTCCCTTGTGGCATTCACAATGCACAATGCCTGCCATGCTTTACCCAACTCACTTTGGTAAAACTGGATATTACACGCATGGCATTCTTTTTTTTTTCTTCTTTTTTTAATTATTTTTTTTTTGCCTTTGTCTGACAGTGTAGAGAGAGACTGGAAATGCGGGGAGAGAGAGGGGTTTGACATGCAACAAAGGGTCCCAAGAACGTTGCGGTAATGTGGCTGTAACCATTCGGCTACAAAGGCGCTCCCACATATGGCATTCTCATACAGACCTCCATGTTCTACCCTGCTTCCCTGGTACCCTTGTGTCACTGGTCCAGTGTTCATTTGGTTAACAAAATCTGATGAAATATGTTCGTCAACAACCTTTTTTTTTTTTTTTACGATGACGAGACGGCACCGCCGGCATTAAACATTAATGGTGACCATATCAAACATGCAATATCGTTGACGAAATAAGACGAGACTAAAATGTAGTTTGAAAAATATAAACATTACCAAAATCTCTCACCGTCTCCTCCCCTCTCTCTGTCACTCTCTCTCTCTCTGTCTCAAACACACACACAGCGCTCACTCCATCTCTGTCCTTCTTGTCTCACACCTCAATCCTGACAATTGTGCTACTATAATGCATAAAGTTGGCGGTTTGCGTGTCGGGTCGAGTTCGGTCGGTTGAGTAACGCATATTTTTACATGTTTGGTGGGCGGATTGGCTCTCATAACGAACGCAGTCAGGAGGACTCGAACTAACTGCAAAGCTGCATTCTTAATCATTCAACCTGTGTTTTTCATTAGATAATGATTAGATAAAATTTTATGTGAAATAAGTTTGACTAAAATGACAGAAATATCATCTGATGACTAAACAGGACTAAGACTTTTCGATGACTAAAAGTAGACGAAAATGTTTTGAGTTGTCGTCGACTAAAACTATGAAGGATAAAAAATGACTAAAATGTGACTAAAACTAATCAGCATTTTCGTCTTAAGACCAAGAGTAAATCTAAAATAGCTGACAAAATGAACACTGCACTGGTCCTCTGACCAATGTCCAACACCATTTTCTCGATTGAACGCTGGGTGAGGAGGGAGGAGGCAGGAGGGAATCCCTGCGAATGTGTCATGAGGTGACCTTGTTGGGAGTACAGTCAGGGATGTAAAGCCGCTGAACATATGTTCCTGCGTTTCAGAGCCCCAACTCTTCATGCTTTCATGATTGCATGGTGGTGTACATGGCTATGTCTGTGTCTGCCTTGTGTTCTGAATTCAGCACACGTAGTTTTTATGTCTGAATGCCTGCGTGTCTGCGTTTGTATGCATAATGCTGCCTCTCAGTCGGACAGACAGTTTTCAAAGAGAGCATTCAAGCTGTGGAAAGACAAAGAACACACCCAGGTAAAAGCCAGATTTTGAAATGGAGATAAGGTCTTGGCTGAAGCGAGGAAAGACCACCAGCACACCCATCCTCCACCACCCTGATTACACCCCGCTGAGCCGCAGTTGGACATCGTAATCAATGGCGCAGCAGGTGCTTTAACCCACCTTGACACAGGTGGAGCCGCCTGCGCACACACACAACGCTTTACGCAATTTGCTTCTCCGACCAGACGCTTTTGGACACAGATATTAGACTTGTACACCAAACGCACTGCCGCCATACACAGTGTTTGTTTTACAGCGGGTAATGAGATGCAAATGATCATGCATGGGGAATTGGGGGACCCCAAAGCCACAAGAGAAGATTTAGGGGGGAAGGGATGTGACACATGTGCCTTGCACGGTGGGGACGTTCTTAGCCGGTAAAGCCGGCAGACAAACAGATTTCACGGCGGGGAACAGCACGGCGTGTCAAAGGTGTCATGCCAAAATGGGTTATCACACCAGTCTATTGGGGGGAAAAGTGGGGAGGCAAGGTGACACTGGGTGCTGTCCACGCCTTACAACATTAGACGTGGACAGCCGGGCTGCTGCTTCCCTGGTGGTATTGAGGATGTAGCTGGGGGTACAAAGAGCCAGGAAAAGCTATGAAAGCCTTAGTTGATGTACTGGCAAAGTGGAAGGCTTGTCACCTTCTTTGCTTCTAACACAGTAGCTGCAGGCTAACAGCTTGTTCTTAGTAGGATTTTGGCTTTTTATGTGCCGGTTTCTCCATATGGAGAAGTGGGGCTTCAAGTAAGGCAAAACACCATAGAACCGAAAAATGTCGAGCATGAACGTCAAATGTTTTAAGTGTTGATTTTCACACATGGAGTTTGAATGCAGACTCCTTGCATTTGCATAGGTAGCATGCACATGCAAAGCCAGGTTAACAGTCCAGTCCTGATTATAGCCACCTGAATGAGTGAAAACCAGCCTTTTTTTTTTTTTTTTAAAGTTCAGATGAATTGGTTTTGTACCAGTACATCATCACACCCAACTTGGAAAAAAGAAAAAGATTCCTTTTCAAAAATGCACGCACAGACATTTCAGCATTCACATTGACGAAGGCCGAAGAGTTTACATGTTGAAAACCCTCTTTGTTTGCACGAGTTTATACACGCTGACATTCAAGCGTTGGCTCACGAGTTAACTTTGTCTAATCTCCCAGACAAAGGCTGTAATGGTGCGACAGGGCCTTTGGCTTTCAGTGTCACCCATCATCATGCATGCGTAGAAACAGGCTGGCAGCTTGGTGGTTTGGGACCCTCTGCGGTGGCAGACGGTGCATTGAGGGGATGAACCGTGGCACGCTGTTTCCACCATAATCTTTGTTATGGACTCCAAAAAATGCCCCCTACCAGTCTAGCACATATGTGCCATAATGTTGCATATAAACCATCAAACAGTTCGTCTGACATCTTGACATTTTGACAGCAGTATCAGATCTTAAATAAGATTAAAAGTGCTGCTGATTTTCTTCTCTGGTCACGGACAGTTTACGGTGACACCTGCAGAAGAAACTGTCTAGATTAGTCTGCATGATTATTGGAAGAAAAAATAAATAATCCGAGGATATTTTTGTGATCAGGATTTTTGTGAACGGGTTTTTCTCGACATTGTGCACCTTAATGTATTTTTTTAATTTGTCAATTGCAGTATTTCTCAAAGCAGCAGCAGTTTGAAAGTGTTGTCCTCACCTCATCATCTTACTTTTGTTCTGTTCTCTCCTTACAAAATTAAAATAATAATAAGTTACTAATTAATTTGAGGTACAGCTACACCCAAGGTAAAAATTACACCAAATCACAGCAATTTAAAGCTGCAACGATAAATAGATTAGTTGTCAACTAATTTAATCGCCAACTATTTTGATAATCGATTAGGCGGTTGGTTTGAGATATTTTTTAAGAAAACAAACTTCAAAATTCTCTTATTACAGCTTCTTAAAATGTGAATATTTTCTGGTTTCTTTACTCCTTTATGACAGTAAACTGAATATCTTTGAGTTGTGGACAAAACAAGACATTTGAGTACGTCATCTTAGACTTTGGGAAACACTGATCGACATGTTTCACCATTTTTCTGACATTTTATAGACCGAACAACTAATCGATTAAATGAAAATAATAGTTAGTTGCAGCCCTACAGCAATTCCCCACCCAACATTGGGTCGATCTATTCGTTTCCACGCGTTGCTTGTCTAAAAAATAGCTTATATGAGATTTATGTTCTCCTTTCCCATTATAACTGCCTTTCCATATTGACCTTAATACCAGTCACATTTATACACGGAAGATGTCACTGGGCGTATGTAATAGATGAAATTGTTAACCCACGCTGGGATGTCTAGGGTAATTGAACATTTAACAGACACACACTGTTGCTCTGTTGTTCAACCATAAATCGTGGAAACATAAAATTGCGACGTGCGGCTATTTGTTATTCATTTTGCAGCCTTATTTGAGGGAAGAGAAGAGCACAGAGGGTCCCCGGGGGGCAAATGTTGCACGGGAGTCTGGACATTTGTCTTGATCAGAGCCGTGTCAGACTGAATGACAACAGTGTTTGTTTGCTTCCACAGAGAGAATCTAAATGAGATCTATCTGGCTGTTTTATGCTTATTTACTATTGTGGCTATTTGTCATTATATGTAGATGGGTGTGTGTTCGTGGACACACACACTCTCAATTGGTCATTTTTTTTTTTTGAGCTTCTAAAAGGTATAATGTGTTTTAATTAGGGCTGTCAAAGTTAACGCGATTACGCATTAAAGCAAATTTGTTTTAACGCCACTAATTTCTTAAACGCATTAACGCAACCTGCGATTTTTAGGTTGTATCGGGCTCAGTTTTAAAGCTAGCTCAATTTTAAATATGTTGGGCTTCAGTTTGCCATGTTATGATTTGAGCATATTGTTTTATGCTAAATGCAGTACCTGTGAGGGTTTCTGGTCAGTATTTGTCATTGTTTTGTGTTATTAATTGATTTCCAATAATAAATATATACATACATTTGCATAAAGCAAGCATATTTGTCCACTCCCATGTTGATAAGAGTATTACATACTTGACAAATCTCTCTTTAAGGTACATTTTGAACAGATAAAAAATGTGTGATTAATTTACGATTAATCGTGATTAAATATTTTAATCGATTGACAGCCCTAGTTTTAATTAATGTTGATTATTAGACTATGTAGTTGTGTGGGTGAATGTGAGATGAGCTCAGTCCAAGCTACGCTGTGGCTTTTGTCAACTGATCTAGCTGCTGAACCAATATTAACCCTTTGAGTGTGCAGCAGTCGCTCCCGTGTTTGTGTTATGTCACATCTGTTGTGTTGCTTCTGTTCTTCTTTGCACGTGAGAAATGTTTCAAGTCACGGTGTACATGTATGGCTTTTTGCATGCTTTGGCTTGTTGCGTGTTTGTGAGGTGAAAAGTGAAAGAGACTTGGCGACTGGGAAAGAGTTGCTCAGTCTCTATTCCAACCACCTCCCTCCAATTTATAGCTCTTGGAGAGAGATCTGACAACAGGCCTGTAATTAAAGTTGAGAAAAAAACCCTCGTCAAATGCCCTCCAGAGTTTTTTTTTTTCCTCCCTTCTCCTTTTTTTGGAAGAGTTGAGGGAAGAAAAAGCTTTTCCATCTCGTTGTCGCACTCCTACTCCCCCGTTGAACGTCACCGCTATAACTCCTACAACTTCAAACTTTACCTCCAGGGACCATTTTCAGTGCCTAGTAAACACAATGAACTAAAAGTTATTTGCTTTTAAGTAGGACGTGGTTTATCCAAAGAAATTAAATCATCAGAGTGATATATTTCCTGTCGCTATTTTACTGCACTACTAGCCTGAAGCGTCTTGAACACGCATGTAGCAGTACCGCTACACATTATAGACTGACATTGAGCCGTGTTGATTGATCTGAAATTATGGTCTGACCGGCCTTTACGTTTAAATTTGACAGCTAATCAATTCCTCCATCAATAACTCTCGGTGCAAAGACCCTGCGGCTCCTGAGCTACAGCTTGTAGGTCTTTGGGTTCAGTAGTAAATCGGTGGTAAGGTCCTTTGACACCCATTTATAGTTCCCTGAATTGTTTGAGTTTATTTGCTGAGATCTGAGTGATGTTTGTAAGCATTTTTACATTTTTAAACTGCCTTTTGTAAACATTACATTACGCCTCAAGTATAATTACGATAATTTATCTTGCAGAAATTATTTAAAAATTGATAGAATTATCTATCATTCTACAGACCGATATGTAATGGAGCATAATATCTTTTTTTTTTGTGCTGAAAATCTTTGCCAAAACGTTAATTAGCAAAAGCAATAGCAAGAGTTTTATCTCAGAAGATGATCGTACTCGCACAAACATCACACCGACAGCTTTCAACACGCACCCTTAAAATGACAGGGGAAGTCTGCAATTAGATTGTGCTGCAGCAGCAAGAAGCCTTTTTATGTTTCTATTGCTTGTTAGCATAGTCACACATGTATCAGTGTGTATTCACTGACACTGTGAAACCACATGGAGGTCTACACACCATGGTTCACTGCACCGCTGACACTTTAATTTCATTATCTTGTGGACTTCTTTGACAGACACACGATCCTCCTACGTGCAATTTTGCTCCTTCCGTATTGCAATGGTTCAAAAATACTTAGAGAAAATTCATCAGAATAATTAGATCATTTATACTTCAATTTTTGATGTTTAAAAGGCTTTTTTATGATCACCTGTGCAGTTTCCACTAATGCCTCGTTCACACTACATAATTTTTGCCCTGATTTTCCGCTCCCCAACCGTTTTTGGAGCGACAAAAGCCTCAGATCAGAGGCAAATCGGTGTTGGCTCGCCGCTCGCACATCGGCGCTCGAGGGTCATGTGTGAACTGCTGAAAGACGTGAGCCCAGAGGTTCACCGACGCTCACCTTGCTGACACAGTCCAGATATCTAGCACGATAAATATCTGGACTTGTCGGGGACTCTGGCCACGAGCTACAGCCATTGAGAGCGCAAGACACGGGTTGAGGGGCCTGTAACAATAGGAACTTACTTGCAACACGGAGCAAAGTTATTATTGCACCTACAGGAATAAATAGTAAAAAAAAGAGTGTGGAAACCGGTGGAAACAGGCTATTTTGTAAACGCATGTGCCAACAACAACATCAGCAATGTGTCTCGCAGTATGGTATCACGCCATCCACCGTGTATTTCTTGCGTGTGTTTTTGTGACGGAAAGTAGTTTGGAGACCTCATCAGGGATTCCTCCTGGTGAAGATCTTGTAGTGTGTGACCTCCTGTCTCCGGTCAGTCGTGTGAAAACCACATCGACTACATGACTCCCGGTTACAAGACAGCAAGTCTGATGACTTTGAAAGTCGTGTAGTGTGAACTTGGCTTAAGTAGAAAAGTTGGGATCTTGTAACGGGTTAATCAGTGACCTCTCTTGTTTCGTCTAGCTTCTTTTTGTGTCACACTCCCCACATCTTCCTGTGCTGAACGTTGGTCTCCTTTTTTTAACTGACCATTGAGGGCATTGAGGTCTGTTGAATCAAAAGATCCAGCAGGACTCCTTGGGGAACATGACAGTCTGGAAGGAAACGCTTTATATATCTACAGTTGAAGAAATTCCACTGTGGGGCCGTTGTCAAAATGTAATTGTGCATGGAGATGTCTGACTATTTTCAGCCTGCTCTCGGCTGTGTTAGCGCTTTTACATTTAAACATGCTGAATTACATTGTTCTTGCATCAACATCAACATGGGATTCCCTTTCTAATTCTGACCTGAGCGCAAATGTTCCAAGTCGAGCATTAAAAGTCTACACGATCGAGCCCCGATGGGAAGGAAACGGTTAAAAGCTGCTTATGGAGTGAGCGTTTAGTCTGCCATGGTGGACCTGCGCAGCCAGTCAACTGAAGCAGGACTAGCCCGGTGACTGAGCTGAGCTGGCTGGCTGCCAGGGGCGCCCCACGCTGCAGACAATACCCACCTGTGTTAGACAGAGGAGGGGGTTGGTGTGAGAGTGATTTTGTGTGTGTGTGTGTGTGTGTGTGTGCGCGGAGCTAGTTATTTTGCGCTCAAACAGTCAGAGTGCGGCTCCTCCTCCTCCCTCCGTCCTCCAGCTCTCCAAATGTCTATCAACAGGCTCCAGCTCTTGTTTGGCTCATCGTGTTGGACGCTAATGTTTGAAAGCAAACTCGGAGATGAAAATTGCAACTGGTTTTTAGAAGGGGTCTATTGGTTGCATGTCTGTTCAAAGGACACCCCCCCTTCACCAATGCCAGACACCCCCAGTTGGATCCCTGCGACCCCTCCACAAACGTGCCGGAGGCTAGAGGGGAGGGAAGTGAGGGGGTCCCTAGGGGTCTCTACTCTCTGGTTACTGCAAAGAGGCTGCTACTGCCAGAGGGTCGCCATGGCAACGCTATTTGATTCCTACAACAATGCCAGAGCACCGCTCCCCCCCCCTCCACCCCCATCCTCCTTCTCCTCTGAGCTACACATACACACATTTACACACGGGGCCTGTGTGATTGGAAGATTACATTGGGGATCACGACAAAGTGGGCGCCCTAGTTGATTTAAAAGAGGCTCACAATGCCCATGCGAATTACAAGCTAATCTATGTGTAATTAAAATGTTGTGTGTAAATTAATTAAAATCTCATAATTAATACCATTATATTATAAATCCTTGTTATCATAACACATTTAATGTTTTTTTCCACCAACCAAAGATACACAAAACTGAGACCATGTTCAAAGGTGGATTTACTGTGATTGGAAAACAAGCACATTTTTTTTTTACAGAATTTAATGTAAGTAAATATGACATCTGACAGAAGTTGGCCATATCTATGATACATTGCAACCTCTTGTGTGACATGTCAGATCAACAGCTTGACAAAGATGTATTGTACAGCAGTGAGGCAGTTGCCAAGGCACTCTCTGGTTGAAATAGAGCCAAAACAGTGTTTTCATGGGCATCCAACTCTTTTTAAAAATGGTAAATAATCACATTCTCACAGAGCAGTGATTCTCAAAGTGGGGTCCGTGGCACTCTGTCAGGGGGTCCGCAAAGTAATTAGCTATAAATTATGAAAGTGTGCTGTATCATTAATAAGTACATATCTACAGATGGGGACAATTTGCGCCAATAAAACAAGCATATTGTGCCCATTACTACCACCCACGGTAGCTTTGGGCCAATAGAAACTCATGAATCAGATCCTGCTGCTACTTAGTTTAGCTTAGCTAGCTGGCGAGCATGGAGAGATATTTGAGTCAGTCCATATCGTCAAGTGACGCCAAGACCAAACTAGCTAAATTGAGAAAATATGACAACAGTTATATTGAGCCACAGCGACGGGAGACCAAAATGCATCATGTATCTTCAGGTACCGTCGAACGAAGCCATGAAGCCGGTCAGGCTAAAGCGACATCTGATTACAAAGCACCTGAAATATCAGGGCAAAACAAAGTGGTATTAATATGAGTAAAATTGAAATGTGTTCCGATTTATCACTATCAAACAGGTCTGAAGTATTTTGCTTGAAACGTTTTAGAATACAAATAGTGCCGATGGCATCTAAGACTATAAATGGTAGTAAGCATTATGCTTAATCGGTGTTACGATTCAGATGGGTTCCTTGAAAAAATGTCTCTCCTTGAGGGGAAAAAGTTTGAGAACCCTGTCATAGAGAATTACTCGTGAAATATCAACAATGAATGTCGCCGAGCAGTTAGTTTTTTATCCCTTAAGATTAAGCAGAAGGGTTATTTTTAGCAGCCCCGTTGTGATGCTGATTTAAGTATGAAGCCAGGTGCTAAATCACACAACAAACCCTTGAACGGTAATAACACACCGCTAGTAACATGTTAGCCTGCATGAGATCAGAGAGAGAGAGAGAGAGCATCTCTTTGCGCCCGTTACACCAGACTCTAACAGATAGTCATTCCACTGACTGAGTGTAAATGTTTGTTGTTGGATAGTGCTGCTAGAAGAAAAAGATGTCAAGACATGACGTCTGTATTTTACGAAGGCTGTGTATGCGTTTGCTTTTGCCTATCTCAGAATAAAGAGGAAAAGGAGACTTTGCTGCTTGATTGTCTGACAGCATATGTGCTGTACGTGGTCGAGAGCAATCATTTCTAACCATAAGAGTGCGTTGATGCCAGTGCTTGTGTGTGTTTTAGTCTGCTGTGATTTGCATGCTCAGGCTGCTGAGGGATTAACACCACTGTGCCTGAGCCTTGTACAGTAGTATTCTTCATAGACACACACACACAGATACCCAGACAGCTTCTGTACCCGATGTGGACATTAGTGTTGTCAAAAGTATCGATACATATTAACAAACACACAACCTTTAACCAGGAGACCGGTGTTTTAAGTTGTTTCCGTATGTATTTTACTTAGTTTACGTACTTATTTTAAGCCCAACCATGAAGTTTTTCCTAAACCTAACTAAGTGGTTTTGTTGCCTCAACCTAACTGCGGATGTGACTGTAGTTTTATTGCGTGGCGTACAAATGACACGCGAAAAGCCTTAAATACGACATGTGGAATGTCCTTTTAATGTCATGCTATTTATATTTAGGTTTTAGCTGGCTCAGTTTTAAAGCTAGAGTGAAGATACTCATATGGCATCATATGAAATTAGAAAACCTCAGGAATCCATTGGTACCAACCATGTCATACTAGCTTGTCAGGAAGGAGTTTAAATGACGCTCCAAACTTGCGCTCAATTTTGGCGAGGAAAAACTGGCATGGCCATTTTCAAAGGGGTCCCTTGACCTCTGACCTAAAGATATGTGAATGAAAATGGGTTCTATGGGTACCCACGAGTCTCCCCTTTACAGACATGCCCACTTTATGATAATCACATGCAGTTTTGGGGCAAGTCGTAGTCAAGTCAGCACACTGACACACTGACAGCTGTTGTTGCCTGTTGGGCTTCAGTTTGCCATGTTATGATTTGAGCATATTTTTTATGTTAAATGCAGTACCTGTGAGGGTTTCTGGACAATATTTTATTCATTGTTATGTATTGTTAATTGATTTTCAATAATAAATATATACATACATTTGCATAAAGCAAGCATATTTGCTCACTCCCATGTTTTGAAGAATATTAAATACTTTATAAATCTCCCTTTAAGGTACATTTTGAACAGATAAAAAATGTGTGATTAGTTAAAACTATGGATAATCATGCGATTAATCGTGATTAAATACTTTAATTGATTGACAGCCCTATTTGAAACACAAGCATTTCATATTTGATATATTGTACTGTTTCAGTTTATAAACACCTGATAAAGCAGTGTTTGTGATGCCTAAATCCCTTCCAGGTGTCCAAATTCATTTACATGACATGTTTACTAACTACTTGTATCAAGCCAGTTAGATGTTCCTCCCCCTTGTGAGCTGATGAAACATAATTGCAAGTGGTAATTTGCTCTCAGAAAATGGGACAAACCACTGATTTGTAAGATTTGACTGCTGTGAAAATCAATAGGAAAATCCCTAGTATGCTTAACAGAAAATACTACCGCCATATGCCCACAACACATCCTACGGTGTGCCCGGTGCCTCACTCCAGGGTGCGGGCAGGAAATGCCATATTGGCCTCCCAGGACAGTGAGATCACTGGCTTGGCCCCCAGGGTGTGGACACATGGTCCCAGACTGCCTCATTCTCCCGTCTCAGTCCTTTGTCCTCCTGCTGACATGACAAGCTGTACGCTTCTAAGATCTCTTTTGAACCTTTTCATCAAGCCTTTCACCTTTAGGATTGATGTCCTTCCTTTGATTGGCTTTTTCTTGCCCGCAATTCAAAGAATAAATGCTGGAAGGTTAACAGCGAGATGATGTCAGACATGAACACAATACAGCTGTGGGTGACGTGGACATAAAAAGTAACCAGAATAGAGGGCAATTTTCTTAATCGCAGCCAATTAGAGGGACAGCTTGTTGCTTCTTACTACATGCTCAGATTGAAAGCCAAGGAGTATTACCTATATCTTGGCTATAGCTGGATGGCCCTTGATGGCCAAGCAGGGTCCCTTTAATGTGATTAGGACGGATTATGGCGTTGTCTGAACATCAAAAGAGCCAGGACCAATTATCACCCCTGCCTTTCAACACGACAGCCGCTCCTCCTCCCTCCCCGCGAACGCAGAAAGAAAAGGAGAAAAAAGGAGCCCGGGCGTCTCGTAGCACTCCAGAAGCCCCGTGCTAATGGATGGATTCATCATTCATTCAGGCCTTTCATGTACAGTATTAAGCAGTGATGGTGCACAGTTGCCAGCGCTTTGGCTATCCCCTAAAATAGATTGAGCGTCAGAGCTAATTATCCCAGTCCCAGAGGCATGTACAAACAGGTTCATATGACAGAAAATGTGGCGAGCTCTAAGGCAGTTGAAAAGAGTAGGAAACTGAAAACAACAACTTCATGCCTTTAGGTGATGTGAATATTTGTCTTTTTATTTTTTTTTTAAACAGCTTTTCAAATCTTCTGCATGCTGTTGTAATCAAGTTTGTGTGCAGGGTAACAGCGGCGACTGTTAGCTTTGCTCCGTTTCGCTTAGGTGCCCATTACCATAATCCCCCCCGTCAGAGCGGGTCTTCTGTTAGCCCTTTGTGCTGTCTGTGCTCATGACAGGAAACCAAATGGATGTGGATAAAAGTAGTCCCCGTGCCCCCCCCCCCCCCTCCCCATCTTACAACACTTACACACACACACTGCTTTGCCAAATTACTCTCATAGTTTCACTTTTCTCTAAAGTGCCAGAGCGTAAACGCTTGAACAAAGGTGCCCCCTGGATCCCTACCACCCATCAAAGGCAGACTTGGAGTCAACCCAGAGTCCTGTCAGGAGTCAAATAAAGCCATTAAAATCCCTTTTTCCACCACCCCGACATTCATTTTATTTTTGTGTGCAGCATGGAGCTCTCGCCAGCACAGAGAAGGCGACACATAACTCTTGCCACAACTCATTGAACCGTTTCCAAATATTGGTATACCCTGTTTTTCTTTGTAATAATTGTGTGGCCTGTAACATAGCCTCAGTTAGGGATGTCACAAGAACCGATACTGAAGTACCAAGTCGATGCCAAAATTCGGAAAACGAGACGGTACTCGTTTTTCTACAGTAGGGCTGTAGTAGGGCAAATCCGTGTTGAAATCGAGAGGACTTAGTTTAACGTTGGCTGTTAGCTCTGTGTAGGACTGTGCTGCTAACAGCTAACGTTACCTAGCTCTCGTCCTTACAATTTTAAGGATGCACGTTCCAACTTTTTCCGTCGCGATACCGGCAGCGATACCAGGGCTTTGGGTATCGGCCGATACAGTGTACCGATCCGATACCAGTGTTTAATTAATAAGCTGTATGCCTCACTGTGTGGAAGTGACTGGATCATTCTTTTATGTGTAAGACAACATCAGGCTTGACTTAAACATTGTAATACAAAACAAAATGTAACAAATAAATTCATAGATTGTTCCAGTATATAGTGTATACATGAAAACGTTCAATGAAAAGGTGAAACACTGGCTGAAACTAAACCAAACCTGCGATCACTGATTATTTATTGGGAACTAACATATTTAATTCGACTGTATTGTACGATGTTGTATTATGTGATTTTATGTATGATGTGCTATTCTGTATTTTCTTTTTTTATTTTATCTTCTTTTTCTTAAAAGCCTAACCAGGGACATGGTCTGCAAATTAGCTATGGCTAGAAGTGCTATATACGTTGCATCGGTTGCACTTTAATTAAGTGTAACAATGCCTATGTATTGTCCCTGTCAAATAAACTAATAAATAAATAAAATATATATTATATAAACATGGAACTGAATTGAGTAGATCGGTCCCATTGTCACCGATACCCGATCCAGCTATTTGAGTCAGTATCGGCCCGATATCCGACCCGGTATTGGTATCGGTGCATCCCTAGCCAATTTCAACACGTGAGGCGCCATCGATTATGAAATTATGATGCGTTCGGGCTCTATTCAGTAAAAATGAGTATTCGGCAAAGGTAAATTAAAATTTTGTCATGATGTGTTCAAATGTAATCTTGTAAAATGTAGTTTTTGGCGAGAAACTTAAATACATCCAGTTGTTTGAAGGAGATGTTTTCACAGCAATATAAAATAGATAATAGAGAGGCAATTATGACCTGTTTAACTTCCTGACAAAAACTAGTATGCAAAAGGTAATAAAGGAGTGTATATTGAAGTACATGGGATTGGCATCCAATTGGTATTGAATATCGTGGAAAATTTCACTGGTATTGGGATCGACTACAAAATTTCCGGTATCATGACATCCTTAGCCTCAGTATAACACAGATATCTAAAAACTGTCCATTTCTGCTCCGTGAAATCGTCATTTTGAACTAAGTGAAGATGAGTTTCAGCCTGTGGGAGGCTTGAAATACAAGGACAACACTGCAGAGAAAGTATAAACATTTTCAGTAAAGGTTCGACCCGGTGTAGCCACCGAAACCTAGATGTTAACAAAGGTGTACTGGGACGCATCGGTGGACAGCTCCTTAGTGTTAACTTAATTTCCTCCTAAACCACTGTCCTCTACATTTTCTTTCTGTTTACTTTTGTCTGAGTCGGGTAAACCAGCGGCGTAGAGTGGAGCTGTTACCTTCCTGTGAAGATAATTATGCTCTATGTTGTGAGCTAATTCCAGTGGGCAGACCGCTCCTTGTATCGCTGCACTACAGCTGCTCTCAGCGTGTGCACATCCAGCTTTCCTGCAGTGCTCGGTTTAATCACAGCACCTTTCGCAAGCCACGGCCGTGAATTTCCAATCCGCTTGGGTGCACGCCACGTGTGGATTTACGCCTGTATTGTGTTTTATATACAGGGAGACATATGTATATTAAATGCTCCGGGTATACAAGTAAATCCATAGCGACCATGTCAGCACAACTGACATCTCTGTGGGCGATTAGCAGGTGAACACTCAATCACAATCCCCACAAGCATGTAAACAAGGGCTGAAGTGGCCTCCGCGCACTACATACTACCGCCCTGCCTCTTGGCTAACCTGCAGCCGGCGAGGGGCAGCATTAATAATTTAACCAAACACTCAGACGTGATGGAGCGGACAAGGGAACCCAGTGAGAAGCACTCTGGTGGAGAGAGGCTATTAAATACGAAAACTATTTGTGGTGACTAATAGTATTTTTGTTTTCCTAGAGCTTAAAGTCTCGCGTACTGTAGCATCACTTCCCCACAGCCAGCGAAGACGGTAAATTGTTTGATCAGGAAAGATTAGGTTGGAAGTGACTGCAGTCTGAATGTAAATTGACTCTCTCTGTTTGCTATTGCTGAGTAGCCTCCATGGATCCATCAGCTGCAGATGAACTCTACCCTAAATTTAGCATTATAATATTTACAATTATTATCTTTTTAGTTTATCTGTGCTAGTCGTCGTTGCTAATAAATAAGCCACAGCTGATGTGTTCTCTAGTTAACCTCTGTCAGTCTAGCACACACACACACACACACAGCTGACTGGGGACAGCAGCTACTTGTATATTTATACATTCATGGGGTGCTGCTGCATGCTCCATGAAAAACACACAACCACACACACACTTACAGGGGCCTTATTCTTGTGTCGAGGATTAGATGGGTTCAGGGCCAGAGTGCCCCTCTGGTTGCAGCTCTCGCCTCGGCGTGGTGTTTAGGTGGGTCGGTTGGGGGGGGGGGGGGTGCATGAAACCCTCAGGGGGAAAGACTGCACTGCACACAAATCATTACTGCTCATCAGTTGCTGCCACTCAGCCACTTATTTACTCAACAGCTTGGCTTGCCTGGGACGTGGATACACAGACAGAAACATACCTCATTATACATCAGGATTGTAAGGAAGAAATCATTGAGAAACACTGTTGTTTTGGCGAGGGATGTGTTGTGGTTTTGCGAGTGGGTCAATACCTCACAGCCAAATACACACATCATAACTTCAAAGTGTGTTCTCGATAAAGTTTTCACAACTGATATCGGCGCGCGATTTTCATTTGGGAGAAGACTGTCAAGCGAGGCCTCAACATGACAGAAAAGTGTTGCTTCAGCGATACGCAGGCCCCTATCTAATACCTTTCCAGTGAATTATTTATGACCGCTATACCGCGTAAGCTATATGTAGCATATTAAATACATAATCCTCTCATCTTTTATTGATGCTCCTTTTGATACGAGCCTCACTGATGAGTTTGATAAGAGAGCTTAATATGTAGGCTAGTAAGCACGTTCGACTGCCACATTTGAGCCAATAGTGATGAAACTTCACCCCGCGTGCCTGATCGTTTTTTGCCGTTTGGTTTCAGAAGCGAGGACCGGCGGGGGGTAACTCAGTCCAGATTGCTCTGGAGGAGATTACGTCTGTTCATGATATACTGTAAACACCTAAGCACAAGCCGGCCGCGCTCAGTGGTCGACTGTTTACACACCTTGGCTGACGTATAAGAGGGAATTTCAGCTGATCAAATCTGTGTCAAGTGCTTGTGGTCTCTGCTTCCTGTGTTTTTATTGTGAGAGAGACAGATACATGCAGACACAAGAGGTGGGAGGGTGAGGAGGGAGTCCCTTTGATGGGCTAAATCTCTCGCTTTGTGGGCGGTTATACACACACACAAATACACACACACACGTGCACATAATCACATCACACAATGGAGCTAAGATACAATCCATCAGCGTACAGGAAATGGGATTCATCTATTTAAGTCGATGACGCTGGGACGCACCAGCAATTGCACAGATAGCACTGTTGTGTCAGCTGAGGACGGCCAAATTGATACTGAAAACATGGTATAATTGCTGCAGACAAATGAGCCACCACCGAGGAGACAATTAATAAACAGCCCTTTTTTACACAGAGATCCCGCAATACTGCCGTAAAGAAGATCCGCCATTACGCCGGCTTTGCTTTTTTTACACTGAACCAAACAACGGCGGCTTATTGCTCCCCTGGTGGGTGATTTTAGATAGAACGCAGACATTATTGGAGCAAAAGAGGCGTCATGAGTAACTCAACAGCGTCATCGTCTAGTACGTTTGTGCATGTTAGTCCCACCATGCTGGCTGTCCCCTTTTACACAGACGTCGATTCGGCTCTGTGACTACCCCGGCTGTCGGCTTATGGCGGCGTTACAACGCCGTCCCTCCATTGCGTCTCCGTACCTTTTATACAGAACAGCGAGGTGGAACACATTGAACAGGCTGTGTGAAATGGGCTAGTGTCTTTCTGTTGCTTCTATTCAGAAGTCTTCAAACACGAATTCATGGCTGCAAGCAGTATCTTAAAGCTATGAATAAATCTAAAGCAGTTACAGGTAGTCAGTGAAACCAGTTTCTTTGGCAAAGCCAGTGTTTACTACTCATAAATACTAGGGCTGTCAAAGTTGACGTGATAATAACGCGTTAACACAAATTTGTTTTAATGACACTCATTTCTTTTACCGCATTAACGTAACTTGTGATTTTTAGGTTGTAGCGGATTCAGTTTTACAGCTAGAGTGAAGATACTGGTATCATATGAAACTAGAAAACCTAAGGAATCCATTGGCACCACCTATGTGGCCATTTTCAAAGGGGTCCCTTGACCTCTGACCTCAAGATATGTGAATGAAAATGGGTTCTATGGGTACCCACGAGTCTCCCCTTTACAGACATGCCCACTTTATGATAATCACATGCAGTTTGGGGCAAATCCCAGTCAAGTCAGCACACTGACACACTGACAGCTGTTGTTGTCTGTTAGGCTTCAGTTTGCCATGCAGTGATTTGAGCATATTTGACCACTCCCATGTTGATAAAAGTATTAAATACTTGACAAAGCTCCCTTTAAGGTTATTATTTAATATTGATTAATTATTTTATTTAATTATATATAATATAATTAATTAATTAATTAATTAATAAGTTAATTTAATTAAAATATGTAATTGCGATTAATTGCACGATTGTCCATAGTTAATCGTGACTAATCGTATATATAAACATAAACAACCTTCTAAATATATATTCTAATGAGTATTTCTTAAAGTTACTACTCTGTCTTTGATTATGACCTCAAGGACTCCAATAAGACATCCAGGCAGCGTCTGTTAGCTAAAAGGACAAGGTGACATTTTCAGCTGAATTGAATTGTTGCTTTTATCTTTTAATATCACGTCATCAAAAACCATTCTCTCTGTAAATTCAGATACTGTAGGCTTAAGAATGAATGCTCACCTTATATTGTATACTGTGATATTGTTGGAAAAATAATTGGATAGTGAGAAGTGATACCCATTGTGATTGAGTCACTCCGTCCCTCTGTGGCTGCTGGGACACGAGGCTCTTTTTTTCCATTCTGCTCTTATCTAAGCCAGACTGATTGAGGCCACATCGCTATAATTCTCTTTGTAAACAAATGAGAGATTTTTTTCTCTCTCTCTCTCTTTGAGATGCACACCAAAACACACAGTGAGTGACATTCACCTTGTTTTGTCCTGCTGGATTTTTCCCTGATGTCTTGACTGCACAACAAAAACCCATCACTCTGTCTTGTTACCACATCACTGCGCCTCTTCCTCACCTGCAATATGATCCACATTAGCATCCGCAACAGCCTGGGCAGCTCCCGCCGTCCGAGCCGACAGGACTGAGAGCAGAGATAAGCTCACTCCGTAATGAGTGTTCAGCCTCTCTCGGGCAGGAAGAAGAAAGCGAGGCACTTCCGCGCCGCGGTGTAAAATGGTTATCAACACAGGTCACATGCATGTGTTTACGTCCAAATCAGTCTCTGTGACCAAGAATGCAGATTTTCTGAGGATGTGTGGTGATGCGATGCTTTGTTAACAGGCGATATGTATGCCATACTTCGCTTCCCATTCATACCACCAGCGCCACAACATCCTCCGAGCTCTTTTGTTGTAGTTCCTCCCATGGAGACTGGCACAGGCGTCGCACTCGGTGTTGGACCGCGAAGAAGAGAAAAGCTGGTTGCAGAGGAACAAAGGTGCAAACAAAGAAGTGTTATGGTTGAACAGAAGTGGACGAGCTGTTTGAAAATGAATGTACGAACAGCGAGACCTGCTGAATGAAACGACAAGGAGGGTCCCTAAGGAATGACAGAGGAATAAGGAAGGACAGGATCAACAGATAGCATCAGCATAAATAACTCCCTACAAATCTACGGCTCTTAACTCTGATTTAGGCAAGTTAAACTCTGCAGCTGGCCTTAGTTTTATACACTAACTTAACACCAGCAATACCCGTCTACCTAACGACACAGCATCAGCCCTTTAAATAGGTGTTATAGCTCACTATAAACACCATAGATGTGGGTCAGTAAGGGCCTACTACGCCTACTATGTTGTAAAAGTGAAAGCGAAATTGAAAAGTTTTAACACATTGTAAAAATTGAACGTTACCTTTTTAACACAAACAAAACAGCCTCATTAGGTTTAGGCAACAAAACTACAGCTTCTTTAGGTTTAGGCAACAAAACCATTTGTTTAAGTTAGATGGGAAAACATTGTGGTCTGGCTCAAAATAACTACATTTCAAAAGTGAAAGTGAAAATTAACGCTTGTGAACACAAAGACGGGATCATGCGGGATGCGAACCCCCGTCTCGATGAAAACCCTGAGTTTTGGGCCTGACTTACGCTTTTGTTAATTACTACGTTCGCTAGAGGTCGCTGTTATCTTCTTTTATACCTTTTTTTTGGTGATCGACCATGTGAATTGATGATAAAAACCTAATATTGGGTGTAGCGGGGCCCCACTGACCCACATCTATGGGGCTTATAACCACCGATAACGCCTATTTAATGGCCTGACAACAGTCTAATCGGCTGAATATTGGTACATTCTGGTCAGTTCTGTAGTTGGACAAAGACCACGTATGTCCCTCATTCCTGTACTTCATGCAGTATGTAGAAGATGGTCTTCCTTCTCACTCAAATTTATTATTAATAGCCTTTTCTGCTTTGTCATGTTTTGGAAATTGATGAAACCTGAACAGAAAGAGGTTATGTTAGGATTCAAACTCCAAACTATACAACATTGCAAATACAGGTTATGACTTTTGGTCTACTTTGCTATTAAGTGAACCCAAGTGTTGGTCAGTAATTAGCTTTTTGTAGTTTAAAGGTATTCCTGGTTGGCAATGGAAACATCTGTGGCCTGACCGGGGAGTTGGCCAGTGTCTGCAGGCTGGCAGTGGGAGTTGATACGAGTGCACTCCTGTTACAAATAAAGTGCTTCTCTCGTGAAAAAGAGGTGCTTTCATGACTTCAAAGGGAGCTTGACGGTCTTGTACACTAATAATATCCGAGACCTCCCTTTATACCTCACACCAGCCTCTTCATTTTGTAATCTAACTATGCCCCTGGTGCAAACACTTAACCCCTGTAACCACACTTAACTCCACCGTTATTACTGTTCTGTCTTCAGATAGCGTTGCATCCTGTGCCCCAAGTTGCCCTTGATATTTTGTCCAGAGTTATTTTAAGTTTGTTTTTTTTTGGAGGCGTAACATCCGGTTTCAAGTAAAATAGTAACTGAGTCTCCCTCCCAGTGTTGGCTTGAAGGCTTTGATCTCTCCTGCGCTCCAGTGTTAAATGGTTTCCTCCAAATCGCTGCGAACATGCAGCGACTGGCTGCTCTTTTATCAGCAGCCCGCTAACAGCTCCTCTTCGCCAACCACTTTGAAGCCACATACAGCTCACTCTGAAAAGAGCAAAGGATGGGAAGTCCTGCATATATATATATATATACACAGTATACTCTTAATATAAGTCTGTTTTTAAGAGTAAATGCTGTGTTCGAGGTTGGTTAAAGGCAGAATGGTAGGGTTATTGTACAGAAAGAAACTCTGTTGGTGGGTGTGAGGGAGAGGGTACAACTTGGGGACCATGTCCTAACTTTGGGGATTTTTCTCTTTTTCAGAGGAAATTAATTCTATCATTTATGCACATGTGACTATAATTGGCCAGTGTAATAGTCTGTTAATGTTCACTGGGAATTTGAAAGCGGGTGACTCAGCTTTCTTGTTGTAATTAGCAGAATTTGCAAGCAGATGCTTATCTTAACAAGGGGGCGAAATTGAGATAGTTTGAAATGTTTTTGTGTCTGGGGCTGGTAAATGGCAGCGAGCTTATCAGAGGCAGATTGGCCACACTTGACCGCTCAAAGGAGCCTGAGCCAGAGACTGTGATCAACCGAACGGCTCGATGTGACCTCTAGTAGACTTGTACTGCACTTTCATCCCCAGCTCTTCATTACCAGATGCTGTACTTAACTGTTACCACCCTGTGAGGGAAATTGCACCGTACACAACCCTTTCAGTTCCCGATCTCTTGTGATTAAAAAAAATGACGGCAGTCAAGGACGAAATAGGCCAAAGATCCAGACTTTGAAATCCAATGCTGATAAATTGCCGGGTGTTTGACTTTGCGAGACATACTGGATTATATTGATTTTCCTTCCTCTCTTTGTGTATGTGTTTGGGTGAGAGAGTGTGATAGCAGAAAAAAACAGGGGCAAGAGAATGCAATATTGTGTTTCATTAAAAAATCTATAGGATATCTCATTACAGCCACATGATTTTCTTTAGTATCGGGGATCGTGGGGATGGGGTGGAGCTGCTGGGTGGCAAGATGAATGTGCTTTCCTGTCTCAGATGACTATCTCATCTGTTGTTGTTCATGGAGAAAGGAGGAACTGGGCTCAATCTGCCCAGTATGTCGAGTACTTCCTGGCCATGTTTGCCCACTGCTTGCTGACTTTACGACCGTATCAGATAACTCATGAATGGCAGAGCTAGCTAAAACGGTCTAGAGTGAATTTTTCCAATATATATTAGTGTTATCACTTCATTTTTCTTTTCTGATTTTGTCATTTAAAAATCAACAATATACCTAATAATAGTCTAACAATAAAGCTCATTTATATAGCACTAAATCGGGAAAAAATAAGTAATTTGCAAAAAAAAAAAAAGGTAATAATATCGCATATCGCGCTGTTGAGCCAATAATTATCACCAGATGGGAAATTCCTTCACCACGACAGCCCTAACTGTATACTACTGATATTTCAAATACCAGCTCTCTCTTCGTTGAACACACCAAGCAGTACTCTCTGAGCATGTCCTGCCAAAAGGGCTTTAAAACTGAACAGTGTTGATTCCTAGCAGTATTTTTAAGTGCATGATTTGTCTCAGCACCTGTTAGTTTCCTTGAGAGATCAATTTAAAGAGCATCTTGCTCAAAAACAGCAGATAATGGTATCTTCTGCCATACTGAGATTTTTTGTAGGCTTTCTCTAACAACCAGAAAAGGTTAGCCCAGTTCTCAAATCCTGACATTAAGTGATGGTTTTAACCTTTAGTCTGACTGCTCTGTGGGTACCCATTTAGCCCAAGAAACATGTTGTTTCTTGCTATTTTGCTTTCCAATTATTCACCACGAGGCAGTGTTTTTTAACGTTCTCGCACGCTGTACCCACGCACCATCTCTAAACCAGCTCTCACAGTATGCTCGTCTGTGTTGCTGTCGTCTCAGCGGGCCAATCCTTCAACGTGGGCCCGTGGGGAGACTGATAAGAGGGGGAATGTGAGCCTCAATCAGTGCTGGTTAATTATCACAACCAGGGGAGGTGAGAGAGGTTTCCCCGTCTACACAATCCCCCCTGGATCTCTGTCTCCCTCTCAAACACACTCATATGTTGAAAGCTCCGTCCTATTCTTCAAGTGTTATTTCCCCTGTTGGTGTATCCACGTATTTATGTTCAGCCATACATTTTCCTCCCTTGAGTGTAATCATTTGACACATTTTGGCCTTCACTTTGTTTATTTTATAGATTTATTCTGTTTTATTTAAATATTTACATCAGTGTTTATGTCTCCTTTGAGAAGAGGGCGACTTTGGTAACATTTTCATTTATGCATATAGTATAAATGATGCTTAGCTTTAGGGGTAATGGTAGCATTTTTCCCAGTAGGACAAACACATGGATACCCTTTAGTCACTGCAGTTTTAATGGTGTGGTGAATAGTGACAGTAGCCTAGCTTAGCCCAATTACTATGTGACAGTAGGATCTAGGTTAATTAAGAGGTATGTATTTGTAAAGTCACTAATTTCATAATTAAGAACACATTTTGATTACACCCGGCCTGCTTACATGCAGTGCCATGGCAGAGGAATACAAATATGCATATTTCAGAAACATGGGTTCCAAATGTAATTGTTGTTAACGTTGATGAAAAATTAATGGCACGCTAATGAGTGCAAAAGCATGAATCATTCAGCATTAGAGGGCTATTTCCCTACTTTTCAAAGGAGCCAATTTTCAGCTCGCCATTCAGCATGCTGCATCAAACTGCATGCAGATTATATGAGTTTGACTGACTGCTTCAGTGAGAAAAATGGTACGATTCACCGAAAGCCAAACAATCCCTCTACTTTGATCTTTTAAAATACACAAAAAATAGTTTTGGCTAGATTTGGTAGGACACTGTGGGTTCTTCAGAAGCCCTGTGACGTTGGAGCTTTGTTCTCATTTAGCCTATTAGTGCTTAAACTTATTTTGACAATGCTTTAAGCTATCAGTTTTTCGATTCATTGTTTAGTCCATAAAATACATTAAAAAAATCCAAATACTGATCACAAACTTTGAGACTTGAGTGATGCCTTCAAATTACTTATTTTGTCCGAACAACAGTCAAAAAAAGGGGAGTGTTTTTAGCGTATTTTTAGCTTATGCGCTGACCGTTTTATTGTTAAAATTAGGGCTGTCAAAGTTAGCGTGATAACGCGTTAACGCAAATTTGTTTTAACACCGCTAATTTCTTATATGCAATTGATATTTCTGAGGTTGTAGCTGGCTAGAGTGAAGATACTGGCATCACGTGAAACTAGAAGGAAACTAGAAGACCTAAGGAATCCATTGGTACCAACCATGTCATGCTAGCTTGTCGCGAAGGAGGTTAAATAACGCTCCAAACTTACGCTAAATTTTGGAAAAACTGTCATGGCCATTTTCAAAAGGGCCCCTTGACCTCTGACCTCAAGATATGCGAAGAAAGTCTCCCCTTTACAGACATGCCCACTTTATGATAATCCTATGCAGTTTGAGGCAAGTCATAGTCAAGTCAGCACACTGACACACTGACAGCTGCTGTTGCCTGTTGGGCTTGAGTTTGTTGTGATTGAGATTGAACTTTATTATTTGAGAATATTTTTTATGCTAAATGCAGTACCTGTGAGGGTTTCTGGACAATATTTGTCATTGTTTCGTGTTGATAATTGATTTCTAATAATAAATATATATATACATTTGCATTAAGCAAGCATATTTGTCCACTCCCATGTTGACAAGAGCATTAAATACTTGACAAATCTTCCTTTAAGGTACATTTTAAACAGATAAAAAATGTGTGATTAATTTGCGATTAATCACGATTAAATACTTTAATCGATTGACAGCCCTAGTTTTAAGTGGAATCCTTGTAGGAGCTGCAGCTAGAGTCCTGTCTCCACGGTGGTCTCGGGTTGATCTTGAGCCTCTCACCGCAAAACAGGAAATAGGGGTCAGTGTGTGTGGTTATTGGGAAAGAAGGATTAGGTACTCATTAATTACCGTTACTATTGCATGACGCAATTACTAAATAGTAAGAGTGCCATACCCGAGCATAGAGTCAGAAAGCAAACACATGGTTGTTTAGATTTGATATTTTTCCAGACTCTTGCACTCAAAGCATTTGCTAATCCTATTAACCAGCAAATCATTTGAGCAGGATCTGTTTCTTCATCTGATTAAAGAGAGACCGACATTAGTATTAGAATGACATTTCTGGCAGTATTCAGTGAAACCAAAGCTGATGGCATAGCAGTGACCCCGCCCCGCCTGTGACCCCGTCATGTTTCCTCCGGGCCTCCAGAGTTTTACAATGGCAGCGAGCGGACAGGATGACAGAGAACTGCGAGCTGAAAAAAAATTGGATCTTTTCCTCTTTTAATCTGCCAGTTGAGCGGGAGCCAGCGCAGGACAGCCAGTGTGTGCGCTAGGCGCCCCAATCATTTTGTCCATCCCTTTATGGTTTGGCCTCAACCCCTCATTTCATCAAGTGCTGTGGGGAGCGCTGAGAATACCAGAATCAGTGGGTTGTGGTATCCCAGATCGTAGCTACCTCCCTCAGGCATGTCAGACATCGTTCCTGGCATCTACTCTTAGAAATACGTGACTGGCCGCACTAACTCTGACAAAGTTCTGTTAGCAATCTGAAAAAGAGATGCATTCTTCCATCATCTCCTCTCCTTTACTTTAGTTTGTCATTGTGACTCTTTAATGTTTATCCCTCCAGCCTTGGTCTTTTGTCATTTCTCCGATTTCTCGAGACTCATTTTAAGAGATAAATGTCTTTCATGGCGTTGACAACGCTAATCTGTCTTAATGAATGTGCCCCCTTCTCCTTTCTTTTCTATTACCCGGTAATGAAATAGGTGTCTCCACTCAAATCTTCACTTCTTTGATTCATTTCAAGTCAAGTGCCCAAATGTCACTTTTAACTAAATGAAAGGAAGTAAGCTAGCCGCCTCAACTTGCCAGCCACTCTATAATAGAATCCTTGAATGGACCTCTGTACTCGTCCTTTGATTAGAAAAGGACACCTTTTCCCTTTTTTCCCCAAATAGATATACCTCAAATAAAGAAATTTAGCTGCGGCTCCTACTCCGGTTCTATTAAAGTCCCCCCGCACTTGGTCTCAAGATCATTGTTATTTCCCTGAGGTGTTGCTTGGTGACAGATGGGCTTTAGACGGGAGTTTGGAGAGACGGGAAGATGAAGGATTCGGCAGAGAAAGAGTCACAGAATCGAGGTATAAAGATGAAGGAGACCAGGCGTGGGGGAAAGTGTGGGAGGGAAGCAGAGACAACCATTTCCATTAGTGTCATTAAAGCGACCCTGACGCTGAGGGTGGAAGGACAAACAGTGGAGTGCTGGAAATAACTGAGAGGCAGCAGCTTGGTGAATGAAGTGCTCAGGTTTATTACAAAGTGCCGTCCCCCCCGCCTCCAATCTTTACCTGCGTGGAACGTTTCCATTCATCTTTGACGTGCTGTTATTAATGATTTTGTACTCTATGATCTTTAAGACCTTTTATAGGGAAGCTACAAGCAGAGATCCGGTGACACGTTATACAACAGGAATACAGGCTGTGAAAGTTTTATTCCTACAATTCCTAAAGTCGATTACCATTTTGGCTTACGAAAACAAGATAATCAACATAAAATGATTATTGTGCCGCATTCCTTTTCACAATGACGCTCTCGGTTTTGTCTAGTGTTATAAATCCATCCAACCCTTTCCTTTTACAGCGGTGCGCTTTCGCCCCGCTTGGTGAGTCAGGGATGGTCAGGGAGGATCCCCCTCATGGGAACTCTCCTTAGCGCTGGCTGGCTTTCCCTGGGCATATTTCCTCTGTGGTGGTGGTGTGGTGGAGCACAAAGTTCTTCATAGATCTAACCTCTTCATTTTGCTCTCACAGTGCTGCAGATAGATGCACGTAACCTTAAATTGTGTACAAAATGTTCTTTCTGAATGCACGATGTTTCCGAAGTCAATGAGTAATCTGGTTAAATAATCGTGATCTCAATATTACCCCAAATAATTGTGATTTTGATTTTTTTCCATAATCGAGCAGTCTTGCGTAATAATAAGAATGCCTATGTTACTATTTATCCTTTTAACGTGTAATTGCCATTTTCCAATGGTTGTAAATGCCTCTTAAGTGTGTTTCCTGTTCAGGATTTCCTTGTCCCTAAGTCCGAGCCACAGAAGGGCCCCTGTTGTTGAAAATGTGACTGGTTTTCGAGAGTGGTCTGCTCTGTCTCAAGAGCGGCTCAATGAGGAGGCTGGTCAATATGGCTGCTCTCAGGCGGTGGGTCAATGAGGGAGGAGGCTTCCTGCGGAGCCGAGGACAGAATAGGAGAGAACAGGGGGTCTTTGTGTGGAATGCAGACCCTCACCCACCCACTCCTCTTTACTGCCCTTTTCTGGGATATTAACACCTAACGTTGAGACACTGAGACTGTGTATTCCTCTTCAGGAGTTGTAAACTGTGTACGGGTTGTACAGAATAACACGTGTCATAGTTATGACATGGAGAACCAGCGTTTTTTCCAGGTTACTCCGGACATGACAGAGTTGTTGCAAACCCTCAAGCAAAAATATCTTGACATGCATTCTCTGAACCCATTACCTGAGTTCACACACACCTCACCTTGACAGTAAGCCCTGTAACATCTAAAAAATGCTTTCAACACTGGCTCACGGTGGGAAAATACAACAAAAACCCCCGTGTCTCCATTCTGTCTCTCTCATCTGAGAGCATAAGGGAGAAACTGTGAGGGGGGGGGGAGCAAGGCAGCACATCGGGCAGGGCACCACCTTAAGCTGGGCTCCCAAACCTTTTATGACTGCTGAGCAAAGTGGATTTGGGACAGAGGTAACAGCCCATACTTATCAAGTAGACAACCTCATTTTCTAGCCCCTTGCTCTCCTCGCTCCTCTCGTTCTCACCGGCTGCCCGGCGCGGTGGTTCCTATTTCTCAAAGACAAACGGGGGCTCCCACACTGCTGGGCCTGAATAGATTAGACTTCCCACACTGTAATGTGGTTTCTGACACCCCGTTCCTTCTTTAACTCCGCAGCTGTGTTGTTAAAAGCCTGCAGTGTTTCAGCACTAATAAATTCTGCCATAAAGATGTGTGTGTTCTCCATTGCAACTGTAAGAAACACTTGAGGGGAAATTTGTTTTATTCAGGTGTAATTTGCGTTACCGACGGTCCTCTGGACCCGTGCATATACACCAGAAAGTTTCTATACAAGCGTCAGAATTCCCTATTGTTGTAAAATCCACTTCTTCTCCTTCTTTTCGTTTCAGCAAGGTTTGTTTTTTTTGCACTTTAATGATGTATAGGAACATTCGCTCTGTTGAGTTTTCTTTCAATCAACCCTTCAGAATACATCAAGAGAACGCAGCTCGTTTTGTAGGTGTTCATTTGAAAAAAAATTTCCAGTCGCTGGCAACCTTGTTAGTTGCCAAAAGTAAACTTTTCCCTGGCTTTTCCCCTAAAAGTTGAAGCTCATTGAAGTCGGTGAAGGTGACGGGTTTTTTTTGCCTTTTGTAATGAGTTTCAATGAAACGCTGCAGAAAGATCCCGCTGAGATGTTGGCCTTATCCGGCTCATTTAGCCTGCCTGCTTTTCTTCCTCGCACTCTAACAGGAAAGACAGTTTGGGCTTATTAACCTTTTAATAATAACCACAGACATGATTTTCCAGCCTCTTCCTTTTCGGGAAATTGCTTATGGTTGAAGTTCAGAGGCTTGTGTTGATATTTGGGCTCTGTCGTTAATCCTAAGCGACCCAATAAACAGTTAGTATTTTTGGTGTTTGCTCTCATACGTTACACCTCATTTTCAAGCAATAACTTGAGACAGTTTGAAAGGAATGAAATGAGCCTTTTTGTTGCCTTATAAAGGAGAAGATCTTGCACACTGTCTAGACCTTGCAACCAGGATTAGCTTCATGGCCGAATCTATTCTGGGAAGCTTTTCTCATGATTTCTCGTTTCTCTACATGCTGCAAAGAGTGGAAATACAATTTGGAACAAAATGAAAGCTCTTTGGCTGCTGATGTCGCTTTTCATCAAAATATTTGTTTAGACTTCACGCAGTGGGTCCAGCATTGATTACACTGTCCCACCTTCCTGTGTTGGTGAGTTTGGACTTTGGCCACTACCAGGTGCATCGCTGCTTTGCTTTTCTTGTTTGTTGGCATGTACAGTATGTTTGTCTGTTTGAAGTTTGACTGGAACTGGTGGCATTAACCCTTTGAATTCTGCAATAGGAATGGTCTGCCAGTGCCTACATTGGTATTTTTGCTCAATGCAATGTGATGTCATTTCGTGGAGTATCTTTAAATGCTTCATTATACCTACAAATCTGTGCAAAGGCTAAAATGTTATGCAAGTCAATAAACTATAATAATTGACTTGCTATAAGTATTGAAAATGTGTCATAAATATAAAAAAATACAAAAATCAGGAGGGACATTTTATTTCCTAAACTTGTACCTAATAAACAAACAAAACATATTGATCCAAAAGATTTCTAAATGTAGAAACATGAACAAAATATTTCTTAACACTCCAGAAGTTATTTGAATTATGCACATTTTTAGTTTTGAGATCTGCTCATTTTTATGAGAGTTGTGATCGTTTTGTTACATTACGCACTTGACGTAACGTAATCACATCATCACGGGCGTCCAGCTTAATGATACGAAAGACAGAAGCCTTAGCTTTCTGCTGCAAAAAGAATGAATGCTCCAGCTATTATGGTTTATATTTAACATCGATTTAAACAGGATCATGCAAGCCACCATCTTCTGCGACCACCCGTTAATTTTTTGAGTTTTTGAGGGAAATTATTCCAGGTGGAGATTATGGGGAAAAGAGTACAAACCAGCCCCTTAGCTTGCCATCAACCCCCTCCCATCCCCCCCCGGTTTATGTCCATCTCCAGTCCCATCTTCTTGTCTGTCCCCTGCCCTGCCCTGCTCTGCTGACAGTGGATGTTGTGTCTGCAACTGAAAACAGATGGTTCGCCATTTTGTTTGACAGTAGAGCTGAAGCTAAGCCCTCCCCTACTGCTCCTACGACGGGGATAAAAAGCTGCTAAAGGCGGCTGTTTTGGCTCCGATAGGATGCTACAGGACCCTCAAGCCCAGTCACTTTTCTCCTCAGAGAGAGGCTGAAGATGGTCTTTTGACTGGAAAGGAGCCAGGCTTGAGCCTGGAAGCTCTGCCCAACCCACACAGCCACTGTTCCAGCAGCGTAAAGCAGAGATGATTAAGCATGCCATGGTGCCTCTGGTCTGCTTCCCCCCCCCCCCCCACCGCTACTCCACTCTGGTCTCTCTCCATCTGTCATGTTACATCATCAGTAAAATACATTTCCTGCTGTTCTCACATTCTGCCCAATATGTACACTAGGCCACTCTGAATTTATTGATTTCCTAAAATCAGCTGCTTACTTCAGTCGAATTTAAAAGCACTAACTTACTACTAAGAGTTACAGTTGAAAATGTGTTGCGCTGGCATAGGACGTGGCATTTCTTATTTCTTGCTGCTGTTTATTCACATGAATCTCACATCCACTTCTGCCTGAAGGGATTTTCAAAATAAAATATTGTACGTATGAGCACTTGGGCCGTCTTTGCCTCAGCAGATCTAATGAATTTGGAAATTTTGCTTTGCTTGCATCTGTAGCTGCACTTTACTTGCAGTAAAATCTGATTAGCCATTTTAACAGTTTAACTTATGTAAAAAGGGCACTGTAACGGCCATAAGAGGATATACGTGAGATAGCAGATAAGAAAAAGAATTTCTACATTTTTTAGATTTTGGTGAAGGGACAACGCTAATCAATCTGGCCTTGATATGCCAGTACAACCCGATATCACGACAAAACATGTAATAGACCCACCTAATTTTTTCTCGCTGAGGTGTGAATATTACACGCATTTGTATAAAGGTGCAGTATAAAGCAACAAAACCTCTTGGTTAGGTTTAGGCAAAACGTCATGGTTGGGCTTAAAATAACTACGTAGACTAATTAAAATATGTACGGAAACAACCTAACATAAGTACGGAAAACACGTCACAAACATCACCACGAAACACGTGACAAGCGGCACTAAAGTAACGTAAAGTCCTGTGCTTGTTGGACCCATCACCTCCCCCCCCCGCCTGCCATAAGTGGTCTAACTCCCCTTTTATTCTATGTCATAACATTACAGTCGGTACAGACTACATGGCGTGAAAATGACATTGCTAAAGCATGAACGTCGTTCTCATCACACGCTTTTGTCTTGCGCATTATCGTGTCATTGACACGCCTTTCCGTGTGACCATGCTGACCAGTAAGAGTGGCGAAGGTCCAACACTGTCCACTGAGACAGAATGAGAGCACTCTTTCCCTTTCCTCTATTCTAGTCTTATCCATCATCAAGTTAGTCTAGAGATGATTGCACAGCATAGTTGGAATACCGTGTTGCCTTACCTCTATTCCCTAAAGTGAAAGTGGAAAATATCTATTGAATTCAGTCATTTTCTGCAGTGTTTTGCAGTGATTGTTTGTGCTTTCAAGAGATCTAAGTGCACCGAGGACAAGCAGCCATATTGCCACCGTAATGGACCGCGCATAACATTGCTTCTCTCTTTGGATCTCTCACCAGGGACTTCCTGCCGCAAGGTAGAGAAATTACCTCCTAGTAGTTAAATAGCTGAACAATTGACATAGCATCTCTCTTTTCTGTCCTCCTCCTCTCTTTCTGGTCTCGCTCTTCCCCTGGAGACGTGCCATTTCCTCGGAAGAGAGCAGGCATATTTTAAACTGCATTTAACATTCAGCCACCTATTTCACTCCGTTCGCTGCATTATTAAAATACCTTCATACCCTCTTAATTATTTTTCTAGCTCTCCTCCATCCCTGCAGAACTGATAATTGGGGTTATTTATCTAAACAATACCACTGTGTGTGACTCTTCGGGTGGGAGCGCTTGAATAATGGATGAGGACAAATGCAAAGCAATTGCACTTACTCTGACTTTGGCACTATCCATGTCAGTGCGATGTTACCGTTTATGCTCGAGGAAGGAAATGGCAACCGCGTTCCAAAGTGTTTACTCCTCTGCTGCGCTCTCTACTTATAATAAAGCAAGACGTGATATTAACTTGCCAGGGAGGCCAGACTGGTTTAAATTTGTCAGTTCCTCTCGTCCAATTCCAGTGGGGCTTGTGGTTTCATAATGAAAAGCCTCTTGGAGTCTCTGGGAGAGACTGGGGCACAGTGGCTGAAAAGATAGAATGAACAAAAAGATGTTTTGCTTTGGAAACATTTCATTGAGTGTTTGGGGCGCTTGGAGGCCCTGTAGTGTCCTTTCATTTCAACCACAAGCACATTTTGTGTGAGTGGGTTTTAAAATGTTCCATTGACGTCGATGACGTCCTTGGAGATGTGATTTTGCAGTGACTTGTCATGTGGTTGAACTCAAAAAGTAGCTTCAGTAGAAAGTCCCATGTATTCCAGAGTGATAGTCAGCATTTTTACAGCTCTGGCTCTCGAATCCTCTGCTGCAGAATAAATGTAATGAATGTTTAAAACTTAATATGTGCTCATCTGTTACAGCAGTTACATACACAGTGCTAAGTTTAGTAATACATCACAACAGGTCATGATGAAGTTACTGATCATGCTACACTATATACACTCTCTACATCATATTAATCTATACATCATCATATGAAACAAGAAAACCTAAGGAATCCATCGGTACCGACCATGTCATACTAGCTTGTTGAGAAGGAGGCTAAATAACGCTCCTAAATGGCGCTACATTTTTTAGCAAGGAAAAACTGGTATGGTGATTTTCACAGGGGTCCC
The DNA here is from genome assembly GCA_916701645.2 of Sebastolobus alascanus. Lineage (NCBI taxonomy): Eukaryota > Metazoa > Chordata > Actinopteri > Perciformes > Sebastidae > Sebastolobus > Sebastolobus alascanus. Next base: position 780,175 of record CAKAOJ020000044.1, read on the forward strand.
TTGGCCTCTGACCTTAACATATTCTAAAAGGGTATTTTCCTAAAATTATATAAAAAAAAATCGCGATGTATTGCCTTGTTTACAGTATCTCAATATACTGAATCGTTACCCCTGTATCATGATACGTATCATATCGCCATTCTTACCAATACACAGCCCTAAGCTAGTGCTAGTGACCATGGAACAGAAGAGTTGTTCGACATCAACAAGAATTTCATTTGACTTATTGCTCGTCGCTGCTCAGGCCCAAGTGGTCTAAACATTACATAGTGTCCGTGTAGAGCACCCAGCTAATATCTCCGTTGTTTCCTCCTCCAGGTTCAGCAGCGCAGCCTTTCAGCCCCTTCTGGTTCACGGTGGAGCCCCAGGACACGCTGGCCATCCGGGGCAACTCGGCACTGCTCAACTGCTCGGCCCACAGCGACGCAGCCACGCCGGCACGCATCGAGTGGAAGAAAGACGGCACCTTCATGAGCCTGGTTTCGGACGAGAGACGAAACATCCTCCCCGATGGCTCGCTGTTCTTCGCCCACGTGGTCCACTCCAAGCACAACAAGCCCGACGAGGGCACCTATCAGTGCGTCGCCACTATCGACAGCCTAGGATCCATTTCCAGCCAGACGGCCCGTCTCTCCGTAGCAGGTAAGGGCTGCCAGATTTATCAATTATTACATTTTTTACCATATCCTCCACTCCTCGAACACCACGGTTAAAAACACAGCTGTAATTGTAGTTCGTAGTGAATTGTTTGGACAATTCGACATTCGTCCCCAGATTATGGGAAGGGTTGAGATAAGTGACGTTAACAATTCTGCGTGTTTACCAGCAACGGCTTTACACACTCGTAGTACATCAGTTGTATCCTCTTGCGCTTGACTGTTAGAACGCGTACAATAACTGAGTGTACCTGTGTGAATGTGTGTAAAAGATGGTCATAATATTAAGTGAGAAGTAAAAGTGATATGCAAAATGCACATTGTACAGTATATATAACACTTAGATTGGATAAATACCACATAAAGAACAACTCAGCTCCCCTCTTTCTTACATCTTCTCATTCTTACATCGATCCAAAGTTTAGGTGCGTTTCCATCCACCTGTTTTTACGCACATTTTCAATTTGTGCATAAAAAAACCTGAGTGGAAACGCCGAACAAATCTTGAAATATAGCAAAAAAAGGTTGTTAGGCTTTGCTGAGGTAGAAAAGTTGGTGTATCGATAAAAAGCGAAATATGACAAAGTGCAGTGGAAACAGATTTAGTGAATAAATGGTGACGAAAAGATGAAATATAGCAGCAGGATAAAACAGTCTCTTCATCGTTCCTCACAGATCTGATATACATTTCCTCACATTAATACATGAAACAAACAGAAATGTCATATTTCCACTGAGTGTTTTACGTAGTTTTTCACCGTTTGAGGTTTGACTGGCGCTCTTTTTAAGTACGGCATCTTGTTGCACCCTCTTCTTCTGCAGTAGTATAACAGTTTTGCGACTGGAGAATTAGCACCACCAACTGCTCATCTCAGGGAACCAACTCCTAATAATTGCGTAACGGTAGTGGATGGAAACAAGCATTCATTTCACATTTTCTTCTGCTGATTTTTTTTTTTAAATTCGGACCGAAACCCGGCTAGTGTAAGACGTTATGTAATATAAAAGATTTCTTGCTTCGGCCATTATGTTTGCTACTCCACGGCTGTGCTGCAAATACACACCCACGTACCACGTGTACAGTAGGTGTGAAGAGGTTCTTTAGTTGATTCCCCTGTTGATTGTTTTTTGTCCTTGAAGCGCTCAGGCATTTGAACTTTCTCCACCATAAAATCCTCCACCTTGCTGGAGCCTGAATGCATTGCCCTACTGGATAAATGCTTGTAAAACGGTCTGTATTTTTTTCCATTACTAGTCCTACAATGTGACCTTGTTCCGTTTGGGAACAGCAAGTGACGTGGGATTATTAGGTGTTTTGAGTCAAGTCGTGCCCCGAAATTCAATTTGCAGAGCTGGAGGAGCCACAGAATGCATTTACTGTGTGCTTTCTGCCCAGCAGTGCTCTGCCAGACTTTAAGTCGCTCGAGAGAGGCCTCTTGTTGACAATGGGATAGTACGGTATAAGCCTCTGGGATCCTGAGTGCCTGTGTGACGTTACTGTATGACTGTGATTCTGTTTCTTCTCATAGGCTTTTGAATTACAAGTTAATGAGGCGGTGAAGTACCATCGGAGAGATTGAGAAGACGTTTTCTTCCTCACTCAAAGAGTTCAGTTGTCTAACAGAAAGTGCAACGTGATCTCTCAGACGCTACTTGTCTGGACAAAACTTAGCGTACAGTATCGTCACAGTGCTTCAGCGTTTAAAAACAATACAGCGAACGTCCAAATAAAAAGTTTTTTTTTTTTAACTGTGATATCTTATTAGCAGTGGTCGGTCCAGCTTTGATGAGAACCTTGAGCGATTGTACATTTAATGACTGCAGTCTAGCGTTCAGACTTGAACATTTGTAAGACCCTTGAGTTGGATTTTAGGGCGCTTTTACAAGCCAAGATTTAGTCTGTTTTAATCAAACTCTGGTAGGGTTCAACCCCTTGTGTGGTTTGTTTGGGCAGCTGTGAACGCTGTAATCCTACTCTGGTGCGGACCAAAACAACCGGACCGAGACCGCTTGTGAGGGGCAGCTTCGGAGCGCTTCCAAGCGAACAAAACACAGGCTGCCTGCGCGGGCATTTGTTGAGATATAGTGACGTTTATAAAGTCATTCGAGATAAAGTGGAGGAGAAGGGATTCGTCGACTCGAAGTGAAACACTACGACAGCAATTTATTAAAGTCCGCGAAGATAAATTCGCTCCTTCGTACACGCCCCTCAGCAAATATTTTTTTTATTTTGTCCACTTTAATTTTTGCACTGTGAAACCGAACCAGACTAAATAGAAAACGAACCAAAAGTATCAATTTCACTCTGATTCGGATGAGCCAAATGGACTATGGCTTGTGAAAGCGCCCTTGGAGATTACATATTTACTTGTTTTTTTTGCTACAGCAGCCTCACGTCTTACGCTGATCCAGCAGCAACAGAAAGGGCAACAAGTGCTTGGTGTAATGTACAAACATTATACTTTGTATTAACACATGCTTTCGCCATTTTCAGTCTTCACACACGATGTCTTAATGTTGATGTGGTAGTAGATAATTAGTGTCTGGTGTTTGTGGCTGTCATAGCTTGTTCTTAGTCTGCCTGACCCTGTGGTCGCCATGGCGATTCTCCCGACTTTAATTGTCTGTGTACACTAAAAAAAATAGAAACACAGGGGAAGAGTTTGTGTGTTTTTATGTACAAGTGTAGGCAGTATCCGAAAATTAATTTTTGGACTCACTAGTCAAGAATAATTTTTACCAAACCAAATAATAAATTTCCTTTTTGTGTCACATATACGTTCATTTCAGTACATTTCATTGAGATAATAAGGTATGATTTTGAATACAAACTTAAAGAAGCCAGAGCAAAATTTGAAGCTAAATTATTTTAAGATATTGATCAACGGTTAATCAATTCAAGCCTGAATACAACTCGAGAAGTCTTGATGTCAAAATTCTACTGAAGTATTTGCGATTAAATGTAGTTTTTGATCAAACATAAAAGTAAATTTTATCGGCGGCAGGTGATATGTTAGCGGAGTTTCTGATGTCTTGTACGGTAAACAGTGCAGCGAAACTAGCAGCATTAGAGATGGCGCTGTGTTTGACACACATCTGGTAGTGTGTGGGTCTAAAACTCCGACATAAACAGCAGAGGACGGAAGCAGCGCGTCCGTACATAACGGTACAGAGACTCTCGGCATAGTTTTTCATTACATGACTATTTTAGTACAAACATTTATCTGCCAGTGTGGCGGATAGCCTTCCGAGATTTACTCGCCAAACAGAAAATCTATCCGGATTTGGCGCTGGGCAGGTGTTAGTTTTGGACCCTGAGTGTACAGTATGTGTGAAATGAGTAAATGTCAGCGTGCTTGCATATGTGTGTGCATCTTCACGTTTTTTTTAACCATAGCTGGGCAGTAGACAATCCGTCCCGGCGCTTCATCAATACCTGTCATTGAAGCTGCATCGACGTACGATACAGAGGGGACTTGTTTAGTTCCTGTGCCAAGATGAGTTCTGCTATCGGACAACCTCGCAGCCAGTGGGATCTGCCTGGGTCAACCATGATGGGATGTTAGATTCAATCAATTTCTGCTTCAAGAGGGGAGCAGGTGAAATCTGTCAGCTATTACACCCACAGACACACACACACACACACACACACACACACACACACACACACACACCCACACACTGACACACTTTTCACATGGAAATTCACAGACATAAAAGCTTCAACCATTGTGCACATTCACACACGCACTAGTGTAGAACACATTAAGCTATCACATTTATGGTCCTACTTCCACACATACACACACACACACACACACACACACACACACACACACACACACACACACACACGTGCATAACCACTGATGTATCTCCAGCTGGCTGGCAGGTGGCCAATAAAAAGGTTAATTGCAGTATAGAGAGAGCAGGCCATTAGGCCGCCATCAGACCCGGGAACGGTGGCGCAGGCGGGGGCGAAGTGGGCGTGACCTCTCGGATGTAATGACGGAATGAGTCACGGATGGCTAGCGTGGCAGGGAGCTCATCTGACAAATACCGGGGTAATATCCGAGATTGATGGCGAGGAGACGTGCGGCTCGTTCTTCTGAAGGAACACATCTTCGCCATCACCACGGCGCTTTGCTCCCCCTGCTTCACCTTTCTGCCTCACCCCCCTGCTCTCTTCCTGTTTCTTTTTGTCGATGTTATGCACAAAACGTGTTTGTAATTGATATAAGATGCAGGGGAAGAGTGGGAAACATGTAAAGACAAACTCATGTTGTTGTTATGCTGCAACTCCCAGTAGGTGTAATCATTTACACCAGCTTAAGGAAATCAATTTCTTCTTCATTTCTTACTGAGATGATGTTTATGCTTATTTTTTTATAGGGACAGCATAGAATAAACACTGAATAGACCAATGCCACATATAGCGCTAATTTGCAACACTTGTTCCTAGATGGCTTTTATAATAAGTCACAAAGAGCTGGGCGTTATATTGATAATTTTTTCAAATCACTGTAATCACAATATGAGTTGTTTAATACATGTGACTGAAATTGCTGGTGTTTAAATTAACACATTGGAGTAGTGCTAGAATGACAAGTTGATTAAATCAGTAAGTTGAGAAAATTTGATCCTGTGAAAATACATGCTGGGTGTAACGTCTCACATGTGAAAATTTGCTTTCTTTTGTCAACTTACTATCAGTGTACACTGAATATTTGGCCTGTTGGGCAAAGAGAGTAAGTCATTTTATGATCTCAATAGAGCTGCAACTATTAGTCGATTCATTGATTAGGCGATCGGCAACTATTTTGATAACTGATTAATCGTTTCAGTAATTTTTTAAGCAAAAATATAAAATATTTGATGGTGACATTACATTATAGTAAATAGAAAATCTTTGAGTTTGGACTGTTGGTCGGATAAAACAAGACTTTTGAAGACGTCACCTTGGAGTATGGGAAACTGGGACGGACATTTTTCACTTTTTTCTAATGTTTTATAGACCAAATGATTAATTGATTAATCGAGAAAGTGAACCACAGATTCATCGATAATTCAAATAATCGTTCGTTGTTCTCTGTGATTGTAACTAATTAATTAATGTATGTAATTAATTAGTTGAAAAAATTGGCGATAAAGTATCAATGATAGAACAAGCGATTATGAAAACAAAATCATTAGCAGCCGATCCACATACAAAGTGTTTTTAGAAGAGTTTTCACTTGCGTGTCTCCATTTTGTTAAATGTAACACCACAGTTAGGGGGGGCCAGAGAGGGGTCCAGGCGTAATATTACGGGGGCAGTGGCCCCCCCCTTAGTTTTTTATGCTTCAAGCCTATTTTTGTCGCATTTTGTGAAGTATAATCCTTATAGACAGCTGTTTAAATCATGCAAATATCCTGCTGTATATGTGTTATGAACTTATCAACCGCATCTACATTGATTGATCAAGGCTTCCAGTCTGTCTGTGAGTTCGCCTGTTTCACCGCAGGCAGATTCCCCTCATTCACTACGGTGGGTGGGGAAATAAAGTCAATGAATCAATACAAACAAACACTGCTGATTTCTTGATTTTTTCATTTACGGTAAGCAGCGTCAGTGTGGATTGCTCATGTCTCGGTCATGTCTCACTTCCAGTGGGGATTCCAGTAAGATCTGCTGGTGTAGTGGTGCAGCGGGGAGAGATAACCGTGGGGTGACATTACTTTCTGATTTGTTGAGTATCTCGATTGCATCAGCTGGAAGGAACGCCAGGCTGCAGCACACGCAAAATGAACTCGCTTGACATTATTATGTATGAAACTGCCAATCAGATTTATTTAGTTATCGTCTGGCCACTTTAACACCTGTTTATACAATATATATAAATATATACACACACACTATATAGAATAAACCATTATTAAATAAGGTATTCTGGTTGTTGCTGGACATCTATTATTCTCCATATTGCCCAGCTTTGAAGTCTCTCTCTGCCTTGTATTTCCTCTTTGCTCTTGCTTTGTCATCCCGTCTGCCTCTGTGTGTTTTATCCTGTGTGCACAGTCAGATACTGTGGAAACACGAGCACACTCAGAAGAAAGAGAGGGGGAGTGGAGCCTAGTGGGGCTCAATCTTATGTATTCAGTTTGAGTCTCTGTAAGAGAAAAGGAGGGGGGAGAGAAAAATTATAGGGCAGAGAGCGAGCGGCGTACAGCAGTGATGGCCAGGACACAGAGCGAGACGCTAGTAATGAGAAATCCCATCTTAACTGTCTGCTGCTCTCCATCTCTCCTCCCACCGGCACGCTTTGAACTCCTCCTCCTGAAGAATTGCTTGAGGTGAGCCCCCACCTCACCCCCCCCCCCCCCCCCTGCTTAACAGGGAAACCCCCAAACGAGAAATGAATTAATTTAGCCCTCACTATCTTGCAGTCTCTTTGTTTTCCTTTCTGACCTCTCAGTATGCAGATGAGACAATTCTCTATTCAAATAAATAAGCTTTTTGTTTTAGTTTTTCTGCCCTATCTGCTGCTCTCTTGTTTTTCTAATGTTTTTCTTTCTCTTCCTCGCTCACCTATAGGCGTCTGTGGTTTATAGAGATAACCAAAGCCACTTATCACTTTGCTTTGATATCAGGTTTCACTGAAATCTAATTTCTCCCTCCCCACACTAGTAGAAATTATAAACTGAAAAGCAACACTCTTCATGTGTCATGTGTGTCGCCTCATATTTAAGCATGCTCATCCTTTGATAGAGTCGGACGCCCTTTGAAGGATTTAGGGGTGTCGGCACATTCTTTAATCCCTTTTTTGATGTATTTTAATCTGGGTTTTTGTGTGTGTGTGTGTGTAGGGGGGGGGGGACACGACAGCCCCAAGGACACGACAGCTTGAAAATGGGGATAATTGCATCACTATTGCATGGATAGCCCTTTGTGGTATTGTCGGAGACACTTTGTAGGACATACAGTCGAATAATTAAGTTGGCATCTTAACGTATTGTGAATAATCAAACGTCAGCTATGTTTTCACAACAATGAAATGAATGTCAAGCAGACACGGATGATAAAGACATCCAGTTAGGATGAAACATCATAATGGTCCACATGCACTGAGGTGACTCAGATGAACAAAACGAAAATGCTGCGAGAACCTAAACATGGACGAATATGTAGTGTGCTATGTCCTGTACCAGGGCTGCCCAAAGTCGGGCCCGTAGGTCAAAGTTTGCCCGCCATAAGGTTCGATTTAGCCCGCCAGATGACGGCAATCCCGACCGACTTTACTCTCTTTCGGAGGCAGTAGCAGGCTGTTTTAGAGCTAGAATGAAGATACTGGTATCATATGAAACTAGAAATCCGAAGGAATCCATTGATACCAAAGTTAGGCTAAATTTTGGCGAGGAAAAACTGGCATGGCCATTTTCACAGGGGTCCCTTGACCTCTGATCTCAAGATATGTGAATGAAAATGGGTTCTATGGATACCCACGACTCTCCCCTTTATAGACTTTATGATATTGGATATGCATAGATTGGATATGACTGGAAATGAGCCCAATTGTATTCAGCAGGTGGGTTTTAAGGGGTTAACTATGTAAAAGCTAAACGAATATTTAACTAGGGGAACTTGGGGTCCTAGTACCATTTTGCATTTGAACAATACAATGCAATATGTGTATGCTTTTGGCCCGTGGCCCACCATGAAGTTCCAGTTTTAGCCCTCCAAGGGAAAAGGTTTGACAGTTTTCATGAAGTGTTTAGTTGGATAATATCTGAATACAGCAACTTTTAAACACTTACAGCACCATGGTTTTGATAAAGCAAAGTCACTCTTCAGTCCTTTAAGGGGGGCTGATGAGACACACATACTGTGAGGGGCCTGTGTAATATGTTTTGCAATTTAAATGTAATCTCTGCAATAAATCCTACATTTTATGACCTAGACCTCAGAAATATCAGTCTCTGGATTCCTTCATTAGCCAATTAAAGTTGAGTATTCAGAATCAGAGGATTTACATGCACTTACGCAACCTTGTTTTACTGTCAGCTTTCTGCAATTACCCGATGAGTACCCCCTTTCCACAGCTGAACAGTCAAATCTGGACATTTTTAATAGAAAACTAACTCTCTTTAAGCTTCTGCCTCATATTTCACTTCACTGGCGTCGATGTAACATTAACTTTAACTGAACTTAGCCTAATATCTGCCAGTCTTGGTTCCCAAATGTGGTAGGGGATAAGCGTGAGATGGGATTTTTGACCAACTGCATGTACTGTAAATCTTAATTTTCGAGTAAACAGGTTTTGGCGCGCATATGAACCCTTTCTGAGATTTTCTCCCTAAAGGCCCTTACACACCGGGGGCGTGACAAATAAACAACACAAATGTGAAATTGTCGCCTGCAAGTATTATATGTTTAGGGCTTTTATTGTGAAAGGAAAGGTAATAACGGAGTGGATCTGGTCTGCGCTGATTTTGTCAAGGTTGAAAGGAGTAATAAAGTTTGCTGTCTTGGTTCGGACTATCGAGCCTCTGTGTTGTTGTTTTATAAATATAGGCGCAACTCAACCGTTTCGGCACAACGTGATTGGTTGATGCCTTTATTCGCGGAGCAAAAGATCAGAAAAATCGACCTCGCTCTGGAAAAAAAAGTATGTTGGTTTTTCGCCGCATATTATTTGCGTTCTGTGTGAAAGTATTCATGACAAAACAACATTTTGAAAATTATATTGACTGCAAATTAATCGCATGAAAAAACCTCCCCGATATGTAAAGGCCTTTAACCTCACGTCTGTCAATAAGCAGTTTTCTTTTGTGCACTTAGTCCATGTCACCTTGTGTCAGTGTACTAAACTCAACCTGACTGAAGCACACACAGTCACACAGACACACAGAGACGAGGGCAAACAACAAAACTGTTATCTCAAAGTCTGATCTGGTTCCAACCGAGATAAAGCCCAATCAGATGATGTCTGACCATTCACTGAGCTCTATGCATTCATCCTACTTATCTTTTCTCACTACCCAAAGAACACCCCTGCTACTCTCTTTCATTTCTCACTCTTGCTCTCTTTATCCTTCCTCTCACTGAATCAACCTCATGTCCTGTCTTTTTTTTTTACCTTCTTTACTACCTCTCTCAGCCCTCTATTTTCTCTTTATTATCCTTTCAGCCCTCCACCTCCCTACTCACACACTCATGCACTCACCCATTTTGCAGTTCCACAGTGGCTGCACCCAAGCCATAAAGCGCCAACATGGCAAACAAACAGTAATAAATCTCAAAAACAACAAAAAACATCTCCCTCATTCTCAGAGGAACCCCGCAGAAAGAAATACATCAACCATGTCATTGTTTTCCTCTTAAAAATTAATCTTTTGTTTGTGAGTGTGTTCACGTGGGCCTTGTCTGTCCACACCAAGCTGGCTAAATTTAAAAAACAAATCTGTTTTCGCTTATCTACAATAGGTCGACATTTTACACAACAAAGAACTGTGCTGTAATGAAACAGTCTTTTCCCTTTAATCTGAAAACTGTTGTTGTCTGGATGGGGTAGATTAGTTTTTAAAATGCCATATGTCTGTTCAAACACAATTAAGAACAAATAAATGATAGTGATACTGAATATAAGTGATTATGCAAAGCAGAAGATGACTTGAACGGAGGTTTAAAGCTGTTTCTCACCAGTGCGATGCGGAAATTCGGCACCGGGTCTGGTGCGAATTATCCGTGCTGATGTGTTTCATTTTTGTCAATGAGGCCAAATGAGTTTCCTTCTAGTGCCCGTGTCCACTTCACACAACAAAAATACAGAATGTCTAAGGGGCTAACGTTAACTACACGATACATAAACTACCACCAAATTTGATTCTGAAAAACGGATTCTGAAATTTGATGATAACGTTGTGGTTAACCCCGTTCCATGACCAACATATAACGTTAGCAAGTGCATATCAGCTACATTACCATCTTCACCATATCCCAGCTGCTGGTCGATCTCAAGCCATATATTGTCCTTTATTTGACTGTTGAGTTGGTAGTGTTTGTCGTACAGTATTGGATGATGAGAAGGGGACGGCACATTGTTATTCTGAAACACCAATAGTCCCAAAAATGGGCCGAAAAAAGCCCATTTGTCCGACAGTCTCTTAACCCGAAGACAAGCGGTCATTGTGGGCGGCTGTGGCTCAGAGGTAGACCAGAACCAATCGCAGGTCGGTGGTTCGATCCCCGGCTCCTCCGGTCACATGCCGAGGTCTCCTTGAGCAAGACACTTAACCCCAAATCGCTCCCGAAGGCTGTGCCATCGGTGTGTGAATGAGTATTTAGATTAGATCCTGATGGGCAGGTTGGCACCTTGCACGGCAGCTTCTGCCATCAGTGTATGAATGTGTGTGTGTGTGAATGTGTGAATGCCGACATGTAGTGTGAAGCGCTTTGAGTGGTCGGAAGACTAGTAAAGCGCTATGTAAGTACGAGTCCGTTTACCATTTACCATTGTTCCATGGCCCATTGCTCAGAAAATACACACTATGAAGCACATGGCTAATTATTATGCAGAATTATGGCAATCAGTTGGAACAAAGGGTTTCATTGGTCAAACATATATTTCCGCAGGCTGAAATCGGGGTCCCTCCAAATATTTTTGCCCCGCATGAATGTTCCGCAGGGGTGTGCAAGCATTCATAAGAACTCACAAAATCAGTTTTTTTTTCCGTGCAAATTTTTGGGACGGAAATCCACGCTTGGTGTGAAACGTTTTTTAACTGGCTAACACCGAGTGGAGTAACCAAGTTGTCTGGCCCACTTGCTACAGTACCAAGTGATTGCTGCAATACACACTTTTGTTGCTTGCCAGTTCAAACAGGAAAAGTACGGGAAAATCAGTGTGGATGGAGAACCTTGCAAAAATGACCCCAAAATGCCATCAGAGATTCTGGTAGTTTCCAAATGTAAACACACATTTTTAAAGATTTACGGTTTGCATCTTAGTGCAGACATTCCCTTAGCCAAGCCCATGTCGGTGTGCACATTTCCAGGTACAGGCTCCCCCCCCCCCCTTATGACCAATTATGTGCTGCTTTACTGCTGAGTGCCGGGGTCGTTGCCATGACGAATGGCTCTGACCCGGAAGCAGGAGGGTCAGGGTCACAATGGCGTTCCATCACTGATTTCCATCGGTCTCTGGTACATGTGAGGAGGGATGGAAGAGGCTGCAGATAAAACGGCTAGGAGAGACTGTTGCAAACCTGCACTTCTGCTGAGATGCATTAATCATATGTTGAGCTGATAAATGAAAACATTCAGCTACCCTTGGAGCACAAGTAATGAAAAAGGAAAATAAGTAAAACGCTGTTAAAAAAAGATTTGAGCTGTAGCCAGCCGCAGAGACGAGGGTGTAAAGCAGACTGAGAAAATATGACGTGGGAAATGTTGGTTGAGGATGGAGCTGTGGGGAAAGAGCCATCTTTTTTTTCTCTCTGGAGGGCGGCGGCAGCAGAAGAGTGTCAGCAGGGAGTCTGTTGGGCTGGAGGTAGATGACAGCCTCCATTTTACGTGTATTCACTGACTGATTAGGTCCTCTGGGTAGGTGGAGAGGCTGATGGAGACGGCCCTATCTCTACTCTCCAGACACCTCAGTGCCTGGTATGTGTGTGTGTTTGTGTGTGTGTGTGGGAATGTACACCCATGCATTTAATTGTCTTTGTATATTTCTAGAATTCCTCTACTGTATGTGACATGTCATCTTTCAACATGAGCTCTATTCTGATTGGAAATTCAACGCAAAGCACCAGTGCGGAGTTGTTTATACCCAAGTTACCAGTTTCAACACGAGCTGTTAGCTTTGAAGCTTCTGCAGACTATTATCGCCCCTGTAACACTGAAACCCGACCGAGTTACTGCTAAATCGTGATTTGATGAACTTTAAACCGGATTTTTGTTTAAATCTCCTTTAAAATTGGCTCTGCAATGTTATTTTTTACACTGGAGATTCACCATGATGTTATAACATTATAGGATTTCATTTCTTTATTTGGTCAGCATACGAAAGGTTAATATAAAAGTTGTGCTCTACAATCACGTGCTATCGTAACACCGAAAGCTAAGAGGTCACAGACCTGTGTAAAACTCAGGGCTGCAGACCCAGGTCACATTTCCCATGTTGACCCATTCACACCAACTACAAACTCAGGTTTTTCCCCAGGTTGTGTCTTGGTGTGAAAAGGAGTACAATAGCTAGTTCACACTACACGACTTTAGCCATGATTTTCTGCTCTCCAACAGTTTTTGGAGCTCCCAGACAAAAGCCCCAAATCAGAGGCAAATCAGCGTCGACTCGCCGCTCGCACATCAACGTTCGAGCGCCATGTGGGAACTGCTCAAAGACGCTCGCTGATGCCTTGCAGGCACATTCCAGATATCTAGCATGCTCAATATCTGGAACTGTCGGGGACTCCGGCCACGACTTACAGCCAGTGAGAGCGCGAGACACGATTTGAGGGGAAACCTGGGGGAGGAGGGGTCGCCTGTAACAAAAGGAACTTACTGTATGTGTTGCAATTGCAACAGGGAGCAAAGTTGTTGTTGCACTTAGAGGAATAAATAGTAAAAAAAAAGAGTGTGGAAACAGGCTATTTTGTGAACACGTGCCAACAACAACATCAGCAATGTGTCTCACAGTATGGCATCACGTCATTTACCGTGTATTTCCTGCGTGTGTTTTCGTGACGGAACGTAGTTTGGAGACCTCATCGGGGATTCCTCCTGGTGAAAGATCTTGTAGTGTGTGACCTCCTGTAGCCGGTCAGTCGTGTAGTGTGAAAACCACAAAGACTTAAAGACTCCCGACTACAAAACAGCAAGTTGTGTAGTGTGAACAAGTACAGAGATCTGATGACTCTGAAAGTCGCGTAGCGTGAAACTCTGCTTAAGAAAGCAGTGGAATTGAGTTTGTGCCAGGACAGCTTCATCATTAATGTACCTGTTAAAACGAGGGTGGGTAATGCATTTTAAAAACATTTTTGTTATATTTGTGAAAATTCTCATTACATCCCGACAGCAATCAATAAATCAAATGCTCTGACAAAAAAAGAGAAAAAAATCTGTGAAATGACAAACCAATGACCAGTGACGTCTCGGTGACTACGTCCACTTCTTATGTACAGTCTAAGGAATGGACGGGCTGTCAGTGTTGCCGACTTGGTGACCTTCTCTCTAGATTTAGGGACTTTTGCAGCGAGTGCTGCTAGCTACTTTCATCGGAAAAGTGGCGGCAACACAGTGCTGGGTTTATCTGTTGGATCATTTCTAAAATCTAGTGTACTCTCTCTGGGTTCTTCAATGTTACCTACCCAAGCTTTAAGTGGATATAGACAGGAAACATGCTAATTCCTCATTAAATGAATTCTTTATCACTGTTATATGTAGTGCAAACATTGTCTTCAGAGGTTTTTAGATTCAGATGGAGTTTGCTACTTTGCCTGTGCCACATTATGCACAGCTGCTCAGAGAGTGTTTGAAAAAAAAAACTCCAAATACCTGGGGACATTTTCTTCACTACAATGAAGCTGCATTTAGAATTTCAAATTAAAGTGTACTGTCCAATTGAACTCAGACCATTTTCATCCGGTTTCTGCACTCTGCTTTAGCTGGTGCAATTACTGTGTTCTAATGAGAGTGATAATTGACTGCTGCAGTCAGCTGAAGATAAACTCGTGCATAATGACTTCCCCAACTCGCTCTACTCATCTGCGTTTTCGAGCCCTACTGCTCCCCATTGCTGCACCTCAACTCCCCCGCTACCTGAACTTCTATTTTCAACCGCATCTCCCAGTATGTGTGAGGCATCTACGCTTCAGTGATGATTCTTCACTGCTCAGGGCGTTCGCAACCTCAGAGATCTCCCTTAAATGCTCTCATTTTCACTTCGGACCCGAAGGATAGAATCATGGAGTCAGGAAGAATTTGGCTGCTAGCGTGACATGTTAATCAGCTTTAGTGTTTTGTCTTTTATAGATGCTTTGCTACCATCTGCTCTAAAATATCTACTTGTACGTGAGTAGCATAATTTTGGGGATATTTGAATTGCTCTTCAACAGCTACAGTTGTATGTGGGATTTACTTCAAATATATGTCAAAGCCTCCTGAGACTGAATTTGACACGTTACCCAGATTGTCAAATGTGGTGTTTGTCATGTTAAATAGCACATCAGAAGATATCCTTTACGGCAATCAAGTGGAATAAACAATCAGGACTTAACATTAAGCCTGCAAGTTGTTGGAAATAAACAGCATTTGCTACTTGCGATACTTTAAAATGCAGCAATTAGTCAGAGATGCACTGCTACACAACTAAACCTGAATTCTTCCACATGCTTTCCTATCTGCAGTGCCTGGATTAGTGTCATGAGCACAAAAAAAACACGGTAGTAATGCTGCTTGTGTGCTTGTGTTTTGGCAGGGACCTTGAATGTGATGTTCACTAAATGAGTAGCTCTGCTTTAAAAAGAACATAAGGCTAAAACAGATGACCTGAAGGAGAGTAGTTTCCGCTGCGGCTAGCAGATCTTAACAAACAAATTACTTCTACCATTTTGTCTTAATTCTGAACTTTTGGCTCATTTCATTTTGGGATGGTGGGATGGTTGGGTTTGTGTGTCAGCAGTGTACCGTTCTGGATTGCCAATAATTGCTTTAAAGGAAAAAGAGACTATATTTTTCCAGTAGCGTTTGCCAATCCAGATTTTGTCTCTTTTTGTGTTGTTTGCTTGAAGTAGTTGAGTCTGATTAAACCAGATCCAGGTCGTATCATCACACATGCGAGCCTCCATCCCCAAAGTCAGAGTGCAGAGGGGAATTCAGCAGATGGATTGCACAGTGCACTAATGTTAATATACCAAACAAGTGGACAGAATACTTTCAGAAATGGTTGCTTTCAGAGGATTCCTTACATGCCACTGGTCAGCAATAAGAAAGATGGTATCAATCAGAGCACGTTTTAGCAGCCTAGGGCGGCTTTTTTCATTGTTTTCAATGAGATTGAAGCGTTTTGCGCATTTGTATAGGAGTGATACCGTTTTAAGCTTTTAAATGGTAAATGGACTTGCATTTATATAGCGCCTTTCTAGTCTTCTGACCACTCAAAGCGCTTTACGCTACATGTCGGCATTCACCCATTCACACACACATTCATACACTGATGGCATGCAAGTTGCCAACCTCCCCATCAGGATCTAATCTAAATACTCATTCACACACCGATGGCTCAGCCTTCGGGAGCAATTTGGGAATTTGCGAACCTGCTCTACCTCTGAGCCACAGCCACCCCCCCCCACCCCCCCTTTGATCACTATAAGCAGTTTTCACCGTAGTGTAGAGAGGAATTGTGTATTGTCTTCATTTTTATATTTAAAATAAACTGTTTAATAGTAAGATGAACAAATGAGGATATACCTTCTGTGTGAAGGTCAGACAACTTATGCAGAGAAATCCTGTGGCTCCCGAGAAGAGTGAAATATTCCCTGGAAGTATTTCACGGGAAAGCATTCACCTTAGCACATGTCAATTACAGAAAAGAAGCTTTCTAATTCCACAAGCCAAGGTGTATTACTCAGTCCTACCCTGAGGATATGAGGTGGATTTTGACACTTAAGTCAAAAAATAGCTGCTTTGTGTGAGGACTTTTACCACCTGGGGAGCGCCTCAGTCAAAGCAGTGAAAAGTTTTTTGGAGCGGACAATCCATCACTCTTGCAGTTTCTCTGAATCTGCATAAAAAAAGAGGCTAGACGGCACTTGAGAGCATTTTGTTTATCCTCCCCTCCCTCATTGACATTCACTGTCCATGTCTCCTTCCTCGTGGTTCTCCAGATAAAGACACCTACGCAGTTACGGACCCATGTGCTCATCTGCATCGCCCTTTCATCTCCCAATGCCCGTCCGAGTGAGCGTGCACGAGGCAGTTTGGGGTTTTCATATTAAAACGCCCCCATGTTTCAAAGCTAAATTGGGCTTCATAGAGCTTTTGAAACCTGAAAGAGAGTTGAGTCACGTTTTTTTTTTTTGATGGCTCCCCATGCCGCGGGGAAATCTTTTCAAACGCACCTCTGTATTTATCAGACATACGGGATGGGCAGAGAAAGTGAGACTGAAAGTTTTCATTCCAGATTGATTCGGTCCAGCTAGCCTTGAGTTTTGATATTCAAGGCCACTTGTCTTGACACCTGCTCTTTGAAAATATTATACAGAGAATAGCTTCAGCATTCAGATATCAATGTTCTCATGAGCACCTTTTACCCTAAACCTGTTTTCGTCACCAGATGATAAGCATATCATATATTTCTTTGTGTGACATCCTTTGAAAGATTACACAAGTAAAATGTGTGATTTCAGGGTGACAGAAAAGGGATTTCATTTTGCTACTCGAGGTAAATAAAATATGTTTGAAATGCATATTTTACTCTACTCGCCTTGTGCTGAGGATGCAGAAATATGGTGCAACCGTGAGCGTTTCATTGCATATTCTGCACTGAAAGAACGCCTTGCCTTGGGCACAGATGGAGTGTACTGAAGAAACCAAAGTGCGAAGTGCTCCGTTGGTGAGCATCTTGGTTTCTTATGCTTCAGAGACCAACGTTATTTATGGATTGACTTTTTTTTTTTTTTTTGCGCCATCTGAGCAGGTTTCCGTGAGCATTGATGGTATTACGAGTGGCAGTGGAGAGGTGGATCTTTAACTGAAAGGGGCACCCTTGAGGTGTGAGGGGTGACACCTCGAAAAGCATTTATCTGCGCTTCCTCTCAGTTCATATCCCACGCTCTGGAGAAAGTGAAACCCAGTCAGCTGGAAGACAGAGTGCTTCTTTATGCTGGTGGAAAAATAGGAAGAGCTACCACCGTGTTTTCCCCCTCATTTCCCTTAATTATGGTAGATTCATTGATGTCTTTTCTATAGTGACAAACTAAGAGGTTTTATCCCGGGGGCTTGCACTTTGCTTGACGCTCCTTAATGGAAAGTTCATTTGCATTTATTTTGTTGCTTTAAGCCAAAGACAGACATTCCTCACTCAGTGTCAATCAGAGCTAACGTGAGGGGGGAAGAAAAGGGGGTTTTGAGGGTGCAGGAAGGATGATTGGTGCTTGCCAAGTATTTTTTATGCATTCTGCAGAGCGACAGGGGTGAAAATAAAAGGTGGGAATGAATGGAGCACCGTACATTTTCTTCATCTGGAATAAAGAGTGTTTGGGGAGCTGTTGGAGCCTGTTCAGGCCTGCTTGAACACAGACTCCGTGTTAATATGCAGGGGCATGACATGTGTGATGCAGGCAAGACTTGTGTGAGCAAGAGCGAAGTGTGAAAAAGGAGAGCGTGTGATAAACAAGGGAGATGGAAAGCAGGAAAGTGATATGTCGTTTCAGTGAGCGATTCAGCTATGCAGGAGACAAAGAAACTATGAAAGTGTTCATGAGTGCGTATGCGTCCTGAACTCTGCGTGCCCCGGTGAGGGCGTTCAGACTCCTCATCTCGACGCCGTGCAGCGCCTTCACACTCGGTGGTTGCATGCTGCGCTCGCACATGCATGATTTCAGGGATGTGTAGAGGTGTTTTTACTCACCGAGTTGAGGCTGATGAGGCTTGATTGATGATTTAAAAATAAAAAAAATAAAGGCTTGCAGTGTTCAAGTAGAGGCTCCCTGCTGTTAGTGTTGATGTGCGGTATTATGGAATTGTACAACTGATTACATCCTGCTGTATCATAGAGTAGAGTAAAGCTTTAGTGTTTCTGAGGAGCAATTTGGCTTACAGGCAACAGTCAATAATAGTAAGTATGAAAATGATTAGGGCGATTAATCGCATGATTGTCCATAGTTAATCGTGATTAATCGCAAATTATTCGCACATTTTTTATCTGTTCAAAATGTCCCTTAAAGGGAGATTTGTCAAGTATTTAATACTCTTATCAACATGGAAGTGGGTAAATATGCTTGCTTTATACAAATGTATGTATATATTTATTATTGGAAATCAATTAGCAAATGTACTGTATGCTCAAATCATAACATGACAAACTCAAGTTAAACAGGCAACAACAGCTGTCAGTGTGTCAGTGTGTCAGTGTGCTGACTTGACTATGACTTGCCCCAAAACTGCATGTGATTATCATAAAGTGGGCATGTCTGTAAAGGGGAGACTCGTGGGTACACATAGAACCCATTCTCATTCACATATATTGAGGTCAGAGGTCAAGGAACCCCTTTGAAAATTGGAAAAATGTTTGGTACCAATGAATTCCTTAAGGTTTTTTTTTGTTTCATATGATGGAAGCAAATTAAACTCACTGTGTAGAGGGTGCGGGGGAGTCCAGTAAAGATGACCTGCTGATATTTCTGTGTGGCTTTGACTTGACACAAGAGGCAAAGATCATTTCGATTTGCACCGATGTCTTTACGGCACACATTCACAATTTTTCCCAGCAAGTTTTCGTTTTTCACACTGAGATTACCAAACCGACACATCATAGCAACTGTTACAGCTGACTCGATAAAAGAACACTTTTAACGTTCAAACCTTTGAGCTTCCTTAAGGAACAACATCTTTGGTTTCAGCGAAGATGCATGTGTTTGGGAAGTAGTGAGCATATGACAGGATAAATGAGACTTAGATTATGCTGCACGAGCTGTGTGAGAGTTGGATGTTTTGATATAGTTTTGCTGTTGTTAAACGCGGCCCCCCGTTTACTTCAATTCCTCAAGACTTTTCTCCGTTGTTGGATTCTTCATTCACCGGGAGGCAAGTTTTCTTGAAGAATTCAAGGTAACACGGGGTGAGTAACTGATATACAAATGATCATGTTGTGGGTTAAGAAGTGTTCCTTTAAGAACATACCTGTCTTTATGATAAGCCTGACAGTAGTTTGTGTAGGACTACAAGACAAATAAAAGTTGGAAAAGGGCTCTGCCCTGAGGAGAACCTGTGGAAGATGAAAGAGCACCAGACAGAGAACACTCTCATCTTCCTCAGTACCAGAGTGGGATGCTCTGTTTGTGTGTGTGTGCGTGTGTCTGTGTGAGTGTGTGTGAATAAACAATAGGGGAGATACTTATCACTGACCTTGGAGCACAAGTTATTCTACAGCTTGGAGAAACACAAACACACACACACACACACACACACACACACACACACAAACACACACACAAAGGCGGACGAGGCAAAACAGCACTTCTACAACAGCATGTTTTTTATTGCACACACACTGCCAATACTTTTATCCTCCCTCTGCCTCACCTTTCAGCTTCCTTGCACCCCCAGTGCTGCATTTTAACACTCGGGTCTCAGTTCCTGTTACATTTACCGGGAACACACAGCGAGCTCGGATCCAGCTATTGCATCAAAGCATTTGTCTTTGATGTCGGGTATACTGTATATGTATTAAATCTTTCTTGAGGCAAAGGGGATTGTGCGGCCTCGCGCTTAAAGGACAGAAACATGCCAACCAATTTGTCTTGGTGAAATATGGATTACACAAACACACACATCTTATTGTGGGCTTTTGGATGGTTCATTTTCCATGTTGCTACAACACAATGTGCAGGCACACAAATACTCACATATATATACAATCAAGACTCACCACAGGTTGATTTTGTTCAGAGGCATTCAGCATAGCATCTGCTCCGTTTGTAGGCAAAGCACTGCAGATGGACTGGAGTAATCGCTAATGCCACACTGTCAGACCGTCCAGGTGTTGTAGAGATCTGCTGCATCATTTTCCATTAGAGCTGAGTGATTGATTAGATTGCCTTCATTGTTACTTTGTCTTCCTCACTATCCCTGATATGATCATTTCAATACCTCTGCTTTGTTTTCCTCTGTGTGCTATTTGGAGAAAAGCCACTAAAGCACATTTGCCTTCATTAAATAGACCCACTTCATGTTTTAATTAACCACAATAAATAAACAGCCCACCTATTAGCAGTGTGTATAGAGTCGGCCGCTGAGGGTACGAATGCTGCTGTATGATTCTCAATCAAATATGAATCCTCCTGCAGCCTGTTTGATATGTACGGCGTGTTTTCACACTATTTGATGTCTGTGTTTGCTGCCGTTTGTTTAATCTGTATTGTACATGGCATCTGCATCTCACCAGACATGGCTAATGAACTTTGAAACTGCGTTGTGTTTGGTGTCTTCATGGAGAGATCGGTCTTCTCATCGTGTCAGATCCCTCGCCGTTTATGAGCGGCTCTGCTCGTCCTGTTTATCGAGGCTCACTGGAGCATCTCGGAGAGATGTGTACATGAATTTGGAAAAGAGAGAGAAAAAGAATCACAACAGTTTTCTGATGTTTTAGCTCTTGACAGCGTAAACAATCAGCCGTTTTCTCTGATAATAAAAAATTCAAGTGTATAAACTTGGATTATTATTATCCAACTAATACGGCTTTTTAGTCCTTCCCTTTTTTATGTTTTCTTAAATTTCAGCTCCTCAGACTTGATGAAACCAGACAATCTGTCACTCAGCTGTCTAAGTCTATTTTCCATTTTCTTCATTAAACTTGAACCTGTCACCGTTGTATTGATCCTAAATTTAAACTCTCATTATTTGCCCACAAAATACACATTCATATTTTTGGTCTTGAATCCAAAATTAGTGTGAGAGCTGTTGTGTTTGTATGGTGTGGAGTAGGGCTGCACAATTAACCCTCTGAGACCACCATAGGCCCGTTTTTGTCTTTTTTTTAGGGGGCGGGGGTTAGTCTTTAGGGGGAGAAAGCAGGTCTCGCCGAAATTTAGCCTAACTTGGAGCGTTATTTAGCCTCCTTTCCGACAAGCTAGCATGACATGGTTTGTACCAATGGATTCCTTAGGTTTTTTATTTTCATATATCTAGTTGGTCTAGGAGGGTTAACGAAAATTTTATCTAAATCGCAATATGGATACTGCAATTTTCAAATTGCAGGAGGCGCAATATTTGTAAAAGGTGAAAAATACCATTTTAAACACACTTAAGATAACCTCCCTACAAAATCATTCCAATATCATTCCCTCTAATATCGCAAATCATGTCACAATTGCAATATTATCAGTCAAATAATCACAATTAGATATTTTCTCAAAATCGTTCAGCCCTAGTGTGGAGGGGGGGGGGGGGGGCTGCTAACTGACGTTAATTTGCCACGCCATCACACCTCTCGAAGAGGTAAACGATGAAGAATGCTCCCGGCCATGTTGAGTGACATCATCACCCTGCAGTACATCTGTGTCTTCAGAAACATCTGCTGCTCCCAAGCTGCCAGTCCCATCCTTATACACATGTATACATACTGACACATAGTTCCCATTTACTAACCCTAAACCCATCCATCTCCTGATAGATTGTCAGCAGCCATCTTGCCTGCCTTCTACACTTTGAAAGACAATATCCTTCAAGTTCAGGACTCGAGCTGATGCTTTGAGCAGCACGGTTGACTGCCTGAGCTTGCCTCATTGTGTCTGCGGCGCATTTCATTATCAACAACGCTACAAAAACCCATCCTGATAGTTCCCAAATAGCAGCTGCAGATACTTCACAATGTAATGCGTTACTATTTGTGCAAATATGTGTGCATGTGTGTGTAACAATCCTCTTTAAACACAGCTCACTTCTAATCTCAATGATGCAGGAAATGCTTTTTGTTCTACCCTAGCTTCACCGGGGTGTAATTTAAAGCACACACCCACACACTGTTTTAAAGATAAGTGCTAAATTATGCTGAAGAATAAGTCTGCTCAGTGCTCGTGTGTAGTGTTTGACACATTTGCATTTAGCTCCCATAGATCAATGCAAAAGAGGAGAGTTTTTTGAAAAACGGTGGGCTCTTTCATCATAGTGCTGTGATGATAAACTACAGGTCAGCCTTTTTTAAATAAATAGATATCGTTAATAATATCATTGTAGGTAAGATAAGGTGGAATTCAAAAGGTGAATGCTGCGGTTCTAGTTTTTCTTTGGACATTTCCAGGTCTACTTGTCTACAACGCCGTCCAGAGGCTCTCCCTCTCTCTGCCCCCCACTTCATCATTTCTGCTGAGGAAGATGCTCCATTTTCTCCTGGCCCCATCCTCCATCCATCTCATTTCCCCCGCTAGCTGCTCTTGCAGTGCTGGAGCATAAACACAGCAACAGGGCCGCCGATAGCATCTACAGATGTGCCGCCAACATCCCCAGATAAGAACCAGCAGCAGCATGCCCCTCTCTAGCAAACAATAGAGCTCCCACTGAAATGTGGCGGTGGGGAAGATGGAGAGGAAAGAGGGGAGGGGTGATAGGAATGGGTGGGAACTGAATGAATGCGACTGGGAGAGTGATGCAGGGAACGAGACAGAGACGGCACAGTGGCAGAGAGAGAGGCTTGGAAGGAGGTGGATGGGAGGGAGGGAGTGAAGGAGAGAGAGGTTATCCCTTCGGCTCGTATCTATGTGTCCATCAACGGCAGGACAGGGGTGTGTTTGGCTCCTTTATCTGGATGGCCTGTTGAGCTAGCGGAGAGGGCGGAATGGCCCTTCATTCCAGAGGGGGGGGGGGGGGCGCGTTGCTCGCGGCTTTAAGGAAACAAGCACTTGACGAAAGACGTGAGGACAAGCCAGTGATACAGTGCTCTTTGCGGCACCCGTGTTGGCTCTGACTGACATCTCCCTCCATAATACCGCACGTGACTTGTCTGACATTGGAGGCGGCTCGGTTGAGCTCCTCTCTTACCTCCTCCTCCCCTCGTCTCTCTGATAAGGCAAGCGAGGGGGGAAAAGGGGGGAGGTGAGACTGAAAAGAGCAAAGGGATGTACGGTCGTGGTGCCAACACATTCATCTGCGCTCCGGTAATGGGAGCAGCCGCTGCCACGGTCTCCCGTGGCAACGACCTCTGCAGAAGGTTAGCTTCAAAATGGGCCAAGAATGAGCTAAATTCCCAGTGATAAAATAAGACACCTTAACATGATTAAGGGCCGCCCTAATGCAATCACTGTTGTTTCAGCTATCAATTACCTGTAATGAAAAAGGGCTCGTTTCTCGAGGTTCTGTAGGGAGTTAGCTTGGCTGGAGGTCTAACTGTGAACAGGTGAAACGCACGTGGGAAGCAGAAGAGACATGTTATACCCTGGAAGGAAAGATTAACCACTTTACATGCTGACTCACAAACTGAGGCAAAATTAGTCCAACATGGACACACGGTCTCATCCCTCAGCATACAACATCATCCTAAAATAAACACATTACACTAGAGCTGATTAGAGCTGTTTCCAGAAGAACAATTAGTACGTTAATTAATTAGTTGATAGACAGAAAATTAATCAGCAATTATTTTGATAATCAATTTAGAGCTGCAATGATTAATCGCTTAGTTGTCAGCTATTAAATTAATCGCCAACTATTTTGATAATCAATTCATCGGTTTGAGTAATTTTTCAAGAAAAAAAAGTCAAAATGTTTCAACTCATTGATTCCAGCTTCTTAAATGTGAATATTTTCTGGTTTCTTTACTCCTCTATGACAGTAAAATGAATATCTTTGAGACATTTGAGGACATCATCTTGGGCTTTCGGAAACACAAATTTTTTAAATTCATTTTTTAGACCAAACAACTCATTGATTAATCGAGAAAATAATCGACAGATTAATCGACAATGAAAATAATGGTTAGTTGCCGCCCTAAATCAATTAATTATTTGTAATTTTTCAAGCAAAAAACAAAAACAAACATTACCTGGTTCCATCTTCTCAAATGTGATGATTTGCTGCTTTTCTTTGTCTTGCGTGATAATAAAGTGAATGTCTTTGGGTTTTTCCAATTCAAGGACATCACCTTGAGCTTTGGGAAACTGTGTTGGGCATTTTTCACAATCTTCTAACATTAGACCAAATAAATTAATCAACGATTAAGAGAATACTCTGCAGATTAGTTGAAAATGAAAATAATAATTAGTAGCAGCCTTAAATCCCAGTTACTTATTCACTTGAAAAATAAAAAAAAACAGACAAATTATCTGCAAGGCCATGCACGGTGACGTCTCAAAAGCTGACAGATGACCCCGCTGTGTGGGTGCGGTTTCTGGCCGGATGGCTCCTAACGACTATTGACATATTTTGTCTGTGTGGAGACGAGAGGACAGAAAACCATCCAATTTGCGTTTCAGGTTTCATGGTTTTACTTGTTATAACAGGCACATGTATACATAATTGTTGTAGTTTGATTAAAGCTCTTTAGTAAATAATAAGTAGCGTTGGGCGATATGTAATGTGATATAAATTTGTCAACTTCTTTTCAAATCATTGAGCAGCACTGCTTTAGGCAATACTGAATTTTCATACAGTTTTCATGGACTTGATTAAGTACTGTATTGTATCTTGATTTGCCAGGTATTTAATTTACTCTCTGGTTATTTTATCCATAAGCAGTCTCTCAACTGAGCAATTTAAGACATAGTGATATACAGTACAGTATATGTATCACAATCAATCACGGTATCGTATTACATACCACAGCTGTGGCTTGACTTGGACTCATCTGCTGTGAGACTCGACTTGACTTGAGACTTGAAGGCAAAAAGCTGAGGAGACTTGAGTTTGTGACCCATAAATATTGAAAATACTATATTGTGTGTAGTTTTGCCTTTTGGATCTCTGCCAAACTGTCATGAATTATTGATAGCTATAACCAGGATGTGCGCAACATCTCCATAACCTAATGTACACTTCCAGTTGCAGCTGCTGGCACCAGAATGAAATGGAAGAAACTCTTATTGTTCCTTCATTTGTTATTATTAGTCTATACACAAGTAGCACAAATAGTTTCCCATCTTCTCCAGCATATCACCTATTTTCCTGCCTGCAGCTGTAAAAATGATTCTAACCCTGAAATCACGTATTTATGTGCTAGATCCTGCTTTTAGTTATCAAAAGAGCTCCTTTTCACTCATTTTGGGTCAAATATTAAAGGTTACTATTAATATGCTATCATTTGCCTATAGTATTAATTAATAGAGAAATAACCCATTTTTATGCTGTCCAGCCTGTTTTAAACAAGATGTCAAAGGAGGCCCAATCTACGTTAGAAACTTGTTTAAAAAAGTATCTTATAAAATGTTTTTGTATAAATGCTCCCACAGTTTAATGCTAAATGATATTATTAACTGCTTGAAAGACTTAACAGTAACCTTCCTGTGACCTTTGCATAATGATTCATACATCTATAGTTCAGTGTTTAGTGTGAGTGCAACAAGTTGAACTTTGTTAGTTGAGTTGAATACAGCACGATACGTCTGTGTGCATCCAGCTAATTACGATCAGGGCTTAAGATTTACTGTAGTGTTTTTGTCCGTCATGGTACAAGCCTGTATGGCCTTCGATTTAAACTAACCTTTGAAATACCAATTCAAGAGTCTGAGGTTACTTCGTGTCCTTCTATAAATCTGTATTCTTCAGACATTTGAAATTAAAGCCATACGTGTCTGGGTCATTGGTTCAGTTGTGTGGATTCTGCACGGCTATCATCAAGGACAGTGCTCCACATTATACTTAATTTACTGTGAGAAATATAAGGACGTGTCAACATAAAGATTCAATATTCTCATAAAGACTTAAAGACTTGGAAGGAGGATGTTTTCCATATCGCCCAATCCTGATAATAATCATTCCTCACACAAATTAACTGTCTGAAAATTATTTATATTAAATACATTTTACTACTACACATGATATAGATCAGTGGTTCCTACCTGGGGTCCGGGCCTCCCTTAGGGGGGCACCAGGATTTGTCAGCTCTGAAGATGTCAAAATTAGATTTGCACATGTATAACTAAAAACATTATAACACACTTACTGGAAAAGTCTGTATATAAAACTATTTAAAAAAATGTATTGTATTTGCTACTTAGTAGGCCACATTCTGTTTTAACCCAGTACTTGTGCACAGTTGCAGATAAAGATCAGGCTATAGGCTTCTAATACCATTAGTATTATACTATTTGTAGAATTAGATTCCAGTGGTGGTTGCGTAGGATTGTTTCCAACTCATGTTATCCAAACATTTCCAATAACTCCAGAGCGTCCAAAATTTAAAATGTATTGAAAAAAGATAGTTGTAATCATTTCAAAAATTCACAACATGTTTTTATCTGACAAAATATTCTGTTTCAATCCATATTTGTTGGTGTTTAGCCTTTGAAACTTCGGTCAAAAACCTATTTGCTCTCCCGCTTGCTGCACTCAAAGGGAGGCAGCACCTGTATTAGGTAGTAAGGGCAGCAATCTAACAGCACCATAAATTACATTTATTTAACCACAATAACAAAAAATATATTTCAGCTTTTCTTAGATACAAGTAGGGGCGGCTTCAAGGAAAATAGGTTGGAACCACTGATATAGATGGTAGACATATTTGAAAATATACAGTCTATATATTGATTTGCCTGTTGTCTCAGTTAGGGGCCGTACACATGCTGCGTCTAAAATGCGTGGAAAATGCCAGCTGTGGCACTTTTTTTGTGGGCTTGGGTGGTTGCGCTCCTGTCGCGCCTGCCGTTACTAAGCAACCAAAACCTGCGTGATGATGAAGTTGCGAAAAAGGAAGCAGGAAGCCTCGCTGACTAAACTGAACAAAATCAAAACAAAGATAGATGCTTTTTTTAGCACCGTAAATTCCTCACAGTATCGATTGATCTGTGTCAGTTTGGCTGACCTTTGAACCGGATGTTGTGACATCCTCAGACAGAAAGGGGGAAGTAAAATAGTCCGTGGGACAGATCATAAAGCTCTGGGTAGTCCTGCTCTAAATTGATTAACCTCTCCTCCACATATTTACCGTAGACTGATTTTTGCAGAAGAAACAAAAGATACCTGCCGGCTGTCATTGGTTGTTCTTCGTCACATGACGTGCGGTGTGCGCTGCAGCGTTCCAAAAGTTGAACTATTTTTATCTCCGGACACAGCCGTTGCGGACCGAAAAATAGGAACTTGGAACTCTCATTGATGTTCCCGTGGCAACAACTGACCCAGCCCTGTCATGTGTCCTTCTCCATCCATCAACATCCATGAGCCTCCGTGTAGTCTCTCCACGTTCTGTTCCCACAACAGGCAATCAGGAGCTGTCAGAGAGCCAACTGTGCTTCATCCTGATGTGTCATTTCCCATCTAGACATTATTGATTGTGATTTCAATGTTGGCTTTTTACTAACGTATGCAAGTGGAAAAAGAAATTCGGCAATCAAACGAGCATCTTAACATGCACAATGGAGAGGCAGTTTATGTAGAGCTGTCGACTGTCCTCTAAAGTGCGTGTTATACTGCCTATCTTCCTGAGCGTTGTTGTAAACACAAAGCAAGAAATGGCCTCTGTGAAGAGTGAGAAATGTAGCAATCAGGCGGAGGTGACTTCTCCTCGCCTCGGTTGTACTCTAAACAGCAGCTGCGCCCCGGGGCCCATCCGCTGATCGTCGTAAATGTTTAGAAGGGCGTTCTTTTTGCGCAACATCTGGTCTGCACCCAGAGTGGTTTAGCAGCTAAAAATATCCCACCCCTGGCTAAGAGCTATCAGTGATTTTAAGCCCTGCAGAGTTAGCTTAACATACTTAAAGGTGTCTGTCTGGTGGTGGATCAATGCCCTGAATATACTACTACTACTACTACAACAGGCTTCTGTTTGCATCTTTGTTTTCAACACGGAAATGATTTTGTTTTTCTGACTGCCTCCTGCCACTATTGTCTTGAGGTTGTCTTGTTGGAAATGTAACAATAGGCTGTTCTGCGACACCAGAGTTTACTGTCTGGATACAAGGTCAGGATATGCTCTTTCTGTCATCTCCTGCTGCCGAGAGCCATTTTTACAGCCCAGTAGATAAAATAAGAAGCCCTGTCTGAGGTTGACTCCTGTGGAACGCCACCCATCCATCTTCTGTCTGTCCTTCTGATGTGCGTTGCACAACACAAGCATTTATGTGTCAGGGAGGGAGTGTGTGCGCTTTTGTGGTCGCCATTGTTTCTGCACACATATAGAGTTCAAAAGCACTGATTCATTCTCACGTCACGGCTTTCCACTGATTGTTTCAGTGTGCCAAAGGGTTATTGGAGTGAGCGGGCTCTATTTTTAGCTCGGTTGTAAACCGGTGTCATTGGTATACGTTTATTTTAACAGACAGCTGCTTGGAGCAGATGGAAACTGAACATATTTGATGAATGAAGGTTTAGTGAAGTTTTATGGTCCAACATAATTTCTGTTATGGCAGTCACCCCCCCCCCCCCCGTCTCTCCTCCCTGTTGGTGGAAAAGACAAATATGCTGTGATGACACCGCCAGACTGTGCATTTCATCATTTCCTCAGTATGTCAGGCTTGTCAGGCTTCATGCATGATGGAGTACCTCAGTGACTTCTTTATTAGATTCCAACACACAGTCATTAATTAATCCTGTTTTCA
The DNA here is from genome assembly GCA_916701645.2 of Sebastolobus alascanus. Taxonomy (NCBI): domain Eukaryota; kingdom Metazoa; phylum Chordata; class Actinopteri; order Perciformes; family Sebastidae; genus Sebastolobus; species Sebastolobus alascanus. Next base: position 809,271 of record CAKAOJ020000044.1, read on the forward strand.
TTCTTGTCAATCGTGGGAGACCTCCCACCTGTCAGCCCCCGACAGGATGAAGGTTGCTGTTACTTTTTACCGTGGAGCGAGCGAACAACATCAGCAAACATGTTTTCGAAAACTGACAGGACCTTCAAAGTTGTTTTTCCTCACTTCTCTTCACTTTGTTTAGTATGAAAGCAGTAAACTCATTGCACAGATTTAAACTTGCAAGTATTTTTAGATGAACACCCACAATCTTTCTCATAAATTGGTCCTTATGCATATCCTCGCCTATCATGCCATGCAAACTTTGTATTTAAACATTGAGGTTTTCTTTGTGAAATACTTCAATCAGCCCCGTTTTTGACTACATCCCATGTTCGTATTAAACCAAAAAAAAGCAAAAGCAAACTCCCTCTTGGCGTAGGATTTAAAGAATTCATGCTGTGGTTTGCATGCAACATGCAGAGCCATTTAAGAATGTAACTAAAGCACCACCCCTCAAAGCTCAATTTCACAATGATCTAGGCTGCATTAGAGAGATAGAATAATCTTTTTTTTTTTTCTGTGTGCCATAACCCCTGAAGTGCCTTTTATTCAGACTGATATCGGGTGGTGAACAATGTTGTCTTTATGATGTTTGGAGGCAATGCGTTTGAGTGGATTTCGCAATACAATGCAATTACAGTTTGATAACAGATGGAGGAGAAATATAAGCATCTGTGTCTTATGCAACTGATTGTTGTTTACTGCCCGTCTCATGCGCATACAGAGTGCATTAATGTATTAATAATCACACATAACCAATGCAGTTACCAATGGGAGATTTATTTTCTGTCGCGTTAAACCCTCTGAACATTTTGGCCCAGCGGTGTTTTCTCAGAAACCCAGAAGGAATTGCCCCGCTGACTTTTTAATCCAATCTTAAAAGTAAAACGTAAGCCCTGAAATTGGATGCATAACCCTCAAATAAGTGAAATGTCTTTAAAGTTTAATCTGGCATTAGAACATTTCTGGAGAAAAATATTACATGAAATCCGTCCAACTTGAACAGAAGCAGTCTAAATCTAAATTTTTTTCCTGGATTTTCAAATGGTACTCATTTACCAATTCATAACGTACACCTGTACAAGCTAACACAATCCAACGCAATAGCCCCGCAATGAATCCTACCGCTGTGCAGTTTGTAATATTCAGTGTTTGTTGACACTGTCGGAGAGGTGTCGATGTAACTGTCTGGTTTTTACTTTTTGTATTTATTCTGTTGTATTTGACTGCATTGTAATGAATAATTCACATGAGGTGTACAGAATGTAAGAAAACAATGCATTCCAATACAATACCAACTTCTCCACTAGTTACATGTTCAAAACTTACCAGAGAATTAAATACAGAGCTCTCTTACACAGAGCCAACAACATTTTAAGCTTTTTAAAGGTAGGATGTATTGCAGTAGTTGTGACGAGGGATGTCAACAGAACTATACTTAGTTACTAGAGCAATATTTCAGTACCAAGTCGATGCCAAAATTCTGAAAACGTGACGGTGCTTGTTTTTCTACAGTACTGCAGGTACCGTCAGGGCTCGAGACTAACGTCGTCCCGGACACGATGGAAAATGTGTTTGGGACGCAGTAAACTCGTTATGGACGCGTCCAAGGGAGGCACCCTATTTTTTCCCTGACAATGCTACATTGTGAACAACAAAACCGTGTTGAAATCGGCAGGACAAGAGCTAGTTAACGTTAGCTGTTAGCAGCCGGTAAGCAGCACAGTCCTGCACGATGCAAATAGCTGACGTTAACAGGAGGTGCCATTGAATTACAATATCTATTCAGCAAAGATGAGTATTGGGCGAAAAGGTAAATTCTAACGTCATCATGTTGTGTTCAAATGTAATCTTGTTAAATGTAGTTTTTGGCGAGAAACTTAAATAAATCCAGTTGTTTGAAGGAGATGATTTCACAGCAATATTAAATAGATAATAGAGAGGGAGTTATGACCTGTTTAACTTCCTGATAAAAACCAGTATGCAAACGGTAATAAAGGAGTGGATGTTGAAGTACACAGTGACTGCATTGGGTTGTATTAGATTGAGCAGGTGTACCTAACAAACTGGTAACTCGGTGATATCTGCAATAACTTTCAAGAGTTCCCCTATGTGTTTGATTTAGTGGAGTTTTGTTTAAATTGTACATTTGAAAATCCTCTCATAGTACAAAATATCAATAAAGCGTGAATACTGTACTGTTTTACTGTAAGAGCATAATTTGCTGTAATGGAGGAGTCTTTAGAAATATTCTCCCCTGAAGCTCTGAAACCTTCAATTAGGGAATTAATGATCGCTTACACTGCAGCGTGGCCTTAAAGGGAGCACAAACAGAAAGAGGCACTGAACTGAATAAAGCACGTATTGTACAGGAGGATTTTGCAGCAGGGAAATACATTCACACCTCGCCTAAGCACACGCTCCTCAAAGCCAATACATCTAATAGACATTATTGTCCTTTATTTTGGACTACTTAATTACCCTGCCACTCCCCCATTCTGCAATTTCAGTCTTAGATTCTCATTGCCATTGATTGGATGTCTTCACACTCGGTGTAATTTGCTCTTCATCCGGGGTTGGATCTAACACCTCACTAACTGAAATTGGTCTTTTTTGGCTCAGCGAACTTGATTTGGTTCTGTCTGGTGGTGAAATTCATAAAAGCAGCCACAATAGGATTGTGGTTGTTCTGTCTCTGTGTGCACGGGATGCAAAACTGTGATAGATGTGTTGATAAGGGAGGACAATAAAGGCCGAGCCAGTGAAGGTGTCATTAAAGGGAAACTCTGCTCCCTTTGGAGGGTCATACACTAGTAAATATCAATTTGTAACAGTCAGTGAATTCTAGGAATTATTCTGAGCTGAAGGGCTTTAATTTACTTTTTTTTTTACTGTACCCACTTTCCTTCAACTTGACTTGTGTACTTCAATTTCAAGTATTGATTTCCCACATTTCCCAGAATGACTTTCACCATCCCCAGGAGAACGGGCGTGAACTTGTTGAATTCCGAGAGGGAGAAAGAGAGAGACGTAGTGGAAATAAAAGCGTGATGAGAATGAGAGTCCCAGTTGTGGCTCTGTTGCATTCTGGTCGACTGACTCTGCTGCTATCAGTGTAGAAACTGGAATCTCTGCCTCTTTTGTGGTGTATTTCTTCCTTATTGTTGCAAAATGTCAAATCTGGAGAGAATACTCTGCTCTTTGACTGTAAGGGACTAACGCTAAACTAAACATTTACTGCTGATTGAGCTCCCAATCTTCTGCTACAGAGCCCCATTGTACTGTAGGTGCGCCAGATAAATCTCCGATAGCTCTTCTTTACGGGTCTTTATGTTTTCAGTGTTGCATTTAAGTTCAACTGTGTTTTAAATAATTGTTAGCTGTGCCAGCAGGGGACGTTAGCCACAGCTGGAAAACAGCCCAAGTCAGTCCAGTCCTTAGAGTTGAGTAAGTTGCAGCATGCAGGATTTTAGTTAGTATCCCATAATGCCTGTAGGCAGGACTCGTCTAGCATAAGTACAATGTGTTTTTTTCTTTCTTACTCAAATTGACTTTTGAGAGCATTCGCATAAAATTTGGTGCATTTTGCGTTGACTGCCAAATTGATAGTTCAAATAGAACTGCTGTTGTGCAATACCGTTTTAAGTGGTTGTCTCATCTAGCATTAGGAATTGAAGATACTGTCTTTTTCATCCGTTGATGCTTTAAGATTTGAGCATTTGAAGAATTACCATATAGACTGTTCCTTTAGCACCAGGCCCTCCAGCATTTCATTTGTTATTCTTCCTGTTTGTGAATGCAGTTGTTGTTGTTTCAGAGATTAATGTGAACTGATTTGGACTGTTATGTTATACATGGATTTTATTATCATGCCTCTGAATCATAATCTAGGCAGTAGGTAGAGGTACATGTAACAATAAATATTTACATAAATTGTACTGATAAATTAAACAACGCGATGATAACGCGTTAACGCAAATTCGTATTAACGGCACAAATTTTTTTAACGCATTCATGTAACTTGTGATTTTTAGGTTGTAGTTGTAGTTTTAAAGCTAGAGTGAAGACACTGGCATCATATGAAACTAGAAAACCTAATGAATCCATTGGTACAAACCATGTCATACTAGATACTAGCTTGTTGCAAATGAGGTTAAAAAACGCTCCAAACCTGCGCTAAATTTTGGTGAGGAAAAACTGGCATGGCCATTTTCAAAGGTGTCCCTTGACCTCTGACCTCAAGATATGAATAAAAATGGGTTCTATGGGTACCCACGAATCTCCCCTTTACAGATATGCCCACTTTGTGATAATCACATGCAGATTGGGGTAAGTCATAGTCAAGTCAGCACACTGACACACTGTTTTGTGTTGTTAATTGATTTCCAATAATAAATATATGCCCACTCTCATGTTGATAAGAGTATTAAATACTTCACAAATCTCCCTTTAAGGTACATTTTGAACAGATAAAAAATGTGTGATTGATTTGAGATAAATCGCGATTAACTATTTTAATCAATTGGCAGCCCTAATACCAATATTATTGACCCTGATTAGTCAATCAGAGTCATTTCTATGCTATTAGGAAGTAAAGAATGAAAGCTTAAAATAAAAAGCAAATGTCTGAGTGTCAGATGATGTACTCCAGTTAGATCTTATCTGTTGGTGTGAACAGTTACAGTCTAAATGGAAAATATGAGCATGCTCCGAATCTTTTTTTTTTTCTCTCTTTACGTTCCAAATTTTCACAGTGGAAACTGGGTTATTTCATGTTGCCAGTCCAAACACAGCACTTTGTCAGGCTAGAACCATATAAGGAGGTATAGCCCTCTGGGCAGCTCCAAAATGTAAGCCAGTTTTTTTCCTTAATTACTTAAACCGACTGCTTGAAAATATGTAACATAGAGCTCTGTTGTATTTCTGATCCAAGGTTAAAGGCAGCCATTCTGCAGCCAGTTGCTAATTCAGCTGAATCTTGGGGGAGATCCTTAAAGCCTTCTGCATATTCCATTAAGCTGCTCATTGTTATTCTATACCTGATTTTAATTAAGAATAGTAGAAACCCAACTGTGTGATTTAAGTGCATGTGCATGCGATGCGTTGCTCTGGGGCGGGGTAGACGGTCGTTACGCCTGTTCGCAGCTCTCTGCGGCACAATTCTTTTCTCGCGAATCTCTGTGCAGTGATGGACATGTTCATTCATTAGCATTCATATGATTATAAGCTCTGCTGGCAAAGCCGAGCAGATGATGTAGGGTTTGGTGAATCTAACGAACCGCTCTTCCCAAAGGAGGCATGTGGTGCCACCACTTTCTAGGAAAATGTTGTTTGGAGGCACAATAAGATCAGCAGTCACATTTTTTATCATATTTATTCTGTTTTATACTGTATAATGAGCAAAGAAACTGCTTCCCATTAGCATAAAACTCTCTCCATTATTGTGTTTTGACCTCAGAGACATTCTAGCTCTCTTGCAATTGTTTGGCCTCATCACACTCTGGTAGTAAGTGTTGAGATTGGCAGTACAGCACTTCTGTTCGATAGATGGTGCTGAGCAAGGGCGAGCAGAATGAAGCTCCCGTCCAGTCGATTTAAATGGAGAATTGTGATTAATTGGAATCGATAGTGTTAGCATCGACACTCACCGCTTCCCATCTACACTACCCCGCCTTGACCCACACTTAATGTGCTTATGTACACTTTAGCTAGTCCATATAACACACATACATGAACTCACACACACATATTGGAGACATCATAACGTGAAGCATCCACTTCATTAACACTGGCTGCATCTTAAGTCTTTATGCCTGTGTGAGTTAGGATCCACACACACACACACACACACACACACACACACACACACACACACACACACTCCCTTAAGACACAGCAAACTGATGAACTCAGCCTGGAGATGTGATGAGGCTGGGGGAACAAAGGATTAGTCGATTGAGAGCTGGAAGCTCAGCAGACTCACTGCAGACTTCTCTCAAGAATCTGAACTGAAGTTGTGAGGGTGGACGGTGTTTTCTCTCGTCTCTGCAAGTGTTCAGTCTTTGTGGAACCATACTTTTCTTGTCATGTCTGCAGATGACTTTCAAGACTCTCTCCTGTGTCCTCTTCGGGCCAAATGTCAAGTCTCAAGCTGTTACACAAAGCCGCGGTTTATATCTGTAGCTATTAGATCTGGAGCGCATTAACTCAGGCCAGCGTCCTCAACCCCATCTTTTGAAATGTCACTGCTCCGTGGGCCCGAAGCCCTGCCTGAAGTTTAACGTTTCAGTTAAAGCCAGTCCGTGCCTCTAGCCTCTTTGTGCCCCTAACAAATCCACTTGTCTGTGTGTTGAATTGGCCTTTTTTATTAAATATCAGCTACCAGCCGCCCCACATCATCCACTTGCTTTCCAGAATTGAATAAAGTTAATTAATATGTCACTCCTTAACACAAAAACAATATAATGCCAAAGCAAAATAAAAAGGATGCTGAGGAACCTCTCCATTGAAGTTGAGAGTCACATACACACACAAATATACCCACTCACTGTAGTAACATGAAACTCTTAAAACATTTCCATGGCACACTGGTTAATACAGAGTACTACCTAACAGATAAAATAATGTACATGTTAATATCATCAAGATGATGAAATTAATCAGCGTAACTTGAAATATAAAAGACCGTCTGTGAGCATATATTAGCTTACAATTTATAGTGTACTGTTTCCTAAAAATTACGCTTCTATACGTTTCCAACAAAACTGCATTGTGAATTATGTTTCGAGGGAAACTTATTTCGTTGCGGATTACGTTTGTTTTGCGGAGATCCGCCCAGGACGTCAGGGTGGTGGATGGGTCAAACAAACACGGGGCTTTCACCCAGGAGATCGCTGTTTGTGTCCCGTGTGAAACTAAAAGACAACGTTCACTCATTTTAATTTACGTCCGTAGCTCAAATAACATAACAAATGTAATAATTTTAAGCAATCTTACCATAAAGTTTTTTAACTAAACCTAACCCAAGTGGTTTTGTTGCATTTTTTTTTGTTTTGTTTCAATTTACAGCTTTAACCAGGTGTTTAAAACTGTTAAAAACTGTGATCGTAGTCCAGGAGAAAATACACTTTCCTCAAAATTTAATTGAGAATGCAATTTAGTTGTATGGGAATGTAATTTTTTAGGAGACGGGGTTGAAAAAAACAAAAGCCATTCAGATTCAGTGAATTCATTATTCCAGTACACCACCATCATGTACCTACCATTATATCCTCATAACTACAAACCATGCAGTGAAATCTTTTTTTTTTTTTTTTTTTTACATGTAATCTATTTTTCTTGATAACTCTTCATTGAAAGCCTGATATCTATCCCAGAATCCCCCCCTTACGTTGGCTAGACTGATTACTCATCCTGCTCTACAGCTGCTAATCATTAAAACTATTTGATTCAGTGGGGAGCTTCAGTGACTCTAATCTAAATGATTCAGCTGAGGCTTCTTTTTTCTCACCCTGGTATGATTATACTACAGTAGGTGATTGGCAGCTTTGATACAAAAATATCAGCGCTGGAATCGGCTAAGCCCATATTAGCTGAACTATTGTGCTGAGATATACTCAGAGAAGCTGTGTGCGTTGGCCCGAGCCAGACGGGAATCTGTAGCTGTTGGGGCCTTATCTTAAAGTGTGATTTACCCTGGAGCCACTCTTGGCAGGGGATTTGAAGAGCTGTCTGTAGGTGATAGAGGGCAGAGACGACAAATCATCACTCAGCGAGTCTCCAGCATCACTTCCTGTGTAAAAACACAGTTACAGCAGGCAAACTTGCATTCATAAATAGATAAACACTGAAACAAGCCTCTTTTTTCATCCTTCGTCACACATTTTTATCATTTCTCTCTCACACACACACATTACCAAGGAGACCAAAAACTCAAGAGGCCCTCCATGGTAATAACACAGCATGATATTCTTTTTTTTTATTGTAGATGGAGTGGCCTTCTTACTTTTTTAAAAACAACTCTTCCTTCTTCACTAATACACCCAAGAATACCATTTGCAGTTCACACATTGTAAGTTGTTTTTAATTGAAGCCATTGTTTGCGATTGTTTCGAACGCGGCCCGCGAGTGTTGGTTTCAGATCAATGGTTTCAGACGCAGGAAATAATTATTTTGCGTGGAGATGAAAGTCGGGGTACAGCAGCACAAACAGCCCGTGGATCCAGCCTTTTTTAATTAGTGCTGTGCGTCTCCTGCTCGGCGTGGCAAATTAACATCCACCATCGAGGATAAATGATTGTGCTATGCAACTATGTGTGGGTGGTTGTGTGTGTGTGTGTGTGCACAAGGTCGGGGGTGGGTGGGGGTTGCATTTTTTGGCCTTTTCCACTCCCGAGAATCTATCCTGAATATGGATTGCAAGATGTCGCTTCCACTGTTCTGTTTCCAACTCTAAAGATTAGACCAAATATACATCTTGTCATAGTTTAAAACAGATTTTTATAACTTCCGTAGCTGCTATGATAAAGGTCCAACATCAGTCTGTTTGTTTTTCCAGCCTGGCTCAGTAAAAGTATGGCTTCCTTTCAAATGTTTTGAAAATAAATATAGTTGAATGTTAAATTGAATGAATTTAAAACACAGTCTTATCGGCAAAACTGTAGTAGCTATTTTCTCTTAGTCAAATGCCAGAAACCCATCGCTCATACCGAGAAGCTGATGAGAAAACACATTTTCAGTTCCTTTTTTAGACGTTTTAATGTCCGTATATGGAAGAACGCTTGAATTCCGGTTGTTTATGATCTTTATTTTCTTAAATGTTACAGAAATATTTGTGATTCTGTTGATGTTGGAACTAGTGGGTGCTGGTTTTACATCCTTGTCTCGTCGCTGTCTTTCAGGGATGCCCAGGTTCGCCAGCCAGCCGTCGCCGGCCACCGTGCATCTAGGGAGCAACCAAGTGGTGGCGTGTGAGGTCAACTCAGATCTGGTGCCCTTCACCAGGTGGGAGAAAGACCGCCTGCCGCTGGAGCTGAGCACCAGGCTGGTCCAGCTGCCCAGCGGAGCCCTGGCGATCAGCAACGCCTCGGAGGCAGACGCCGGCCTTTACCGCTGTCTGGTGGAAAACGTGGGTTCGTCCAAGTCCAGCGACGAGGCCCAGCTCCAGATACTGCCAGGTGATTTGAGGAAATAAAGTTTTTTCAGACAACAGGAGAGGATAGAGTGCGGCAGGAATGAGTACTGAAACCCAGAAATGAGTTAACATTTTAGCGCTTCAGGTTCCCCCTTCTGGAAGTCAATGGGTTTTTTGAATTGTTAGATGCCTGAAATAAGGTCTGTGGTTAACACAAGCTGAAGAGATTTTAACGTTTTGTTCTACAATATAAAATACGTCAGTAAAAAAAAAAAAAAAACAGATATTCGAATACGAAAATTAATATTGGATTATGAAAAAGCACATTTTTAAACTGAAAACTCACGTTTTACATTGTGATATATACTGGAAACGACAAACAACATAGCCAAAAGCAAGTAGGAAACTTTCAGGAGATCTCCTGGTGATCTCCCTCCAGCCAGCTGTCACCTTATTAAGGTTTTTGTAGTGAAATGAGGAGGTATCGTATAGATAACTCCTCATTTCAAAATTCACGAATCAGCCGTTGCTCGTACATTGTGGCGCTTTCAAAGCGAGCAACAGGAATAGACAGAAACAGGGCATCCGACAAAAGTTCAGCGCAAAACAGCACTGTGCAGCTGCGTCCATCGCGGCCAGTTAGGACACGGTGTCATGGGCATAATGCTCAAAATAGATATTTTAATAGTTTGAACCTGTGTTTTTTTAGAATGAATATTTGGCGATTGCATTCACGCTTCGAAAATCATAAGTGGTGTCCTTTTGGGAAGATTACCTTGATGGACAAAACGTGTATCATAAACGTTTGTTTGCCACAGAGCTTATTTTCTGCAACAATCCAAAACCCAATGGACAAATCCCATTGGCTTTTTGTCGCGGGAACCAGGGCGATGCTAACTTCCTGGTTGACCTACAAAAATACATCATCCCTGCAGCACTTTATGCAGATCAGTGAGTAGGTGTAGGATTTTCATACTTATAATTCCACTCACAAACATATGATTGCATTACTGGAATGATTTCGTATTTGTTGGACACCACCCTTCCATTGTTAACTAATAGTGAAAGCATTTGTCCTCAATATAATCCGTTAATCAAAACATTTTCACATCCCTGATTACTGTGCAATTATGTGAGAGCTTCTATTGTAGAACCACTTGTGCAGTAAATTGAAATTTAAATATAGTTCAGTGCATCACTTGATTAAAGTGGCACATCGTCGTTGGGTTGCTCGCTACCTTTAGCATGAAGAGATCTGCCTAACTGTAGGAGTGGTAGGACTCCCAGTGGGGTTATCAGTAATGCTGCAGTAACTCAGTTGTAGCTCAAAAGGGAGCTGAATTCCATTGTGGCAGTGTCTCGTCTCACCCCTCTAGAAGTTTTATTTACTGAGTTGTTAAGCACCAGGCTCCTGGCAGCACAGAGAAGATATTAGAGGTCGTAAATCAGACTTCAACAAGACCCCAGTGGGGGTCTTTATCTCTGTATGTCTCCTCCAAAGATGTGTGGTGGAGTGGCAAAAGGCTGGATGCATAGAGAAGGAAATCTCATAAAGCTGTGCGAGGAAATTGAAAGAATTTTTGTTTGGATGCTACCAGATGTTGAAGCGACAGAAATACATTTATAGTTTTTTGGTTTCTTTGAAGTCGCAACAAATCAGCTTGAGAATAAAATAACTTGGGTGTTTGCGGGGGGGAGACGTTTCATACATTTCTGTTTTTTTAATTAAAATCCTGCTTTGAGCTTTTATAGAATTATGATCTAAGATAAACGGATAGTGCTGCGTATGTGCTGCGTATGTGCTGCTGTGGTCACACAAGACCCTCTGGTTATTGCAGGATGCTACTGAGGCAGTTAGTTGCAGCTGGAATTATATGAGATCACTTTGAACTCCTAAAGAGCTGCGACTTCAGCTGTCTCAGACGTCAACATGGACATTATTCATCTGACCATTCTTGGTTTGGGTGTCAGGAAGGACTACTCATCAGACACGACTTCTTTTGAAGTTTTTAAGACGGATGACACGTTAACGTAGAAGGTTGCTGCTCTGCGTCACTTACTCACCCCGGCCTTAACCCCAGCCTTAACCCTGACCTTTTTCTTCTCCCATTCAAGAAACCGGAGAAGAGAGGAAGCTGGAGTTCCTGGTGCAGCCTGCGTTGGTGTCCAAGGCGGTGGGCGCCAGCGTGCTGCTTCCCTGCTTGGTCGCGGGTTACCCTGCGCCGCACATTCGTTGGATGTTTGGAGACAAGATGCTAGAAGAAAGGTATGAGCATGAAGTTTGATGCACCACACCATTTGAGAAATTAAATAAGCCTTTAAGGGATAGTTTCAGTTTTCTGAAGTGGGGTTGTATGAGGTACTTATCCATATTCAGTGTATTACCTACAGTAGATGACGGTCGGCACGCCCCCAGTTTGGAGAAACAGACAGGAGCTTTCTGTACAGGAGCAAAGCAATATACTGGTGTGGACGGGGCCGGCAGCAAAACGTATGTTAGCCACCTAAAAGTCTACAGGTTTTCTTGGGGTGTGGTTCTGCTCATACTCGTGTAGAAACTGGTGTGCTATAACTTATATAAACCAACCTTTCAAAATCACCTTCATCAAAGTTGACAATAGTTACTCTAAAGCCATACACTGCGGTGTTCGGCGTTCCCTGGCTCTCGCACATTCCTAGCTTTTGAAAAGCAACACAGACCATAATGTACACCGGTGCCTCTGGTCTCCAGAAGCTAACCTGTTAGTCCTGGCGCCTGCTCCCCAAGGTGTTAATGCTTTTCTGCCACTGCTACTCAGAGAGCCCCAGAGGGGGGGGACCTGGACGTGCCAACGGAGCCACTTCAGCTGGGAGACGAGGCCGCAGGGTTGCCAGCTGATGGGAAGTTCACAAATTAAGAGCTGGGAGAGAGTGTCACAGCGCCTGTGCTCTCGCTCCTCTGGCTCTCATTAGCTCGGGCAGAGCAGCGCAAATCCCTCGGAGAGAACTGCAATGGACATGGGAAGTTTGATTGTCACCAATTACTGTAAAGAAAGCACTTTGTTGGCCTAAACCCTGTGTACCGGTCCTGCAGAATAATAACTTTGCAACTTGTGAGGTCAACAGAAAATAGCTGAAACAGGGCTCATCCATCTAAATCCAGCCGCAGACTGGGATTTCTACCTTCAGTGAAATTAAATGTAAGGTCAACGCATTGGTAACCACAAGGCCCCAGTGTGGTGTGAGCTCGAATATCATTAGAATTTCTAACCTTTAGTTCCAAGCTCAGCACCACATCTCAAGTCAAACGTCTTTATGGAGTCCTCTGTGAGTACCTGTGACCTCCGGTGGGAGCTGGCTAAAAAGGTACTTATTAATCTAGCTTGTATTAATTGCAAAACACTATCCAGCATGCATACCGCCCCCCCCCCCCCCCCCCCAGGGTGTCTCCGTTGTTAATTAGCGAGCTCACTCTGAACAAGCAGGGAAGTCTTAGCGATATTGAAGTGGACCTCCACGCTCCTGCCTTCAGAGCAGAAATGGATTGTGTGGCGAATACATTACCGAGACTGTTCTTTTGATTTTAATACGACATTGACAATTAAAAAGAATAGCGGTGGAACTTTCTTTCTTTCTCCTTGAGAGTCTCCCGTCCCTCTCAGGCATTACATGAGAGATAGAAGAGCTGCTGTCAATTAAAAATCGGTGTGGCTCACAGTCCAAGGGAGAGAGAGAGAAAGGGGAATCTGCAAAGAGTGGCTAATTGGTCTTTGGTGCGCAGCACAAACAGGGCCTTGAAAGTGGCGACGCCGACGCTGTAGACATGAGATGAAAGTTTATAAAGATGTGTCAACGCTACCAATTGAAGGCAGGGTGACTGGGTGACAGCGGGGATTATCACATTGAGCTTCTGCCGCTGGTGCTTCAACTTTGTCGCGTCTCTTGTTTTCTTTCCGTCTCTCTCTCAGTCACAATAGCAGAAAGCCAATTTTATTGTGCGGATGATGTAGGTGATTCAAGAAGAAGTGCGACACGAAGCCTTGTACGGTGGTTTTAGACAATGCTGATTCTTGGATGTCTAATTCTCCTCTGTAATTCTTCGCTAGTCGTTCCTCCAGCTGAATGACTCCTCAGAAGTACTTTAGGATACTTTTAAAGACACAATGGAATCCTTCAAAAGTCTTTTCACAATGTGCCATATAAAGGATTTCTGTTGTAAGTGGGATTTCTGTCTTAAGTCTTTGAAGACTCTCATTAGTATGTTTTTTTCATAACCTGCCAGAAGACAGACATTGCCGTTTCTTTTGTCTCACCTGTCCATATTGCCATGTAGGACTTAAAGGCTGCTTTAAAACTCTTTGATGTCTGCGATGACAGATGGGGACGGAGCAAAGAGCTGAAATGGAAATTTCGAACAGGTGGTTGTCTAACTCTCAGTTGTAGAGGCGTTGATTTCTCTCTGTTGAGGTACAGTATATATCTCTTAAAAGCCAGTATGCTGGGATCATGCTACACTATGTTTTTATGGCTCCGCGCCGACCACAGCCATGGTTGGAGACATTATGCTTGCGGGTTTTCCGTTCGTCCGTCCATCCGTCCATCTAGCACATTCTCATGAACGTGATATCTCAGGAACGCCTGAAGAGAATTTCTTAAAATTTTCTTCAAATCAAACGTCCACTTAGACTCAGGGATGAACTCATATGCTAATTATGACAATTTCATAAAAATGTATAACTGGATAAAATGATGACGTGATGACATTTTGGACAGACATGGATGTAAACGGAGGCATACAGGTGGTGATTCTACTTGTCTTTTGAGATAGTCACCGTGTCAGATTAGGTAATCATCATAGTCATAAATTCTTGTTGTAACTTGTGTGGACTACATGTTGGACCCTGACCAATCATAGTTGGCAGTCTTTCACATACATGCAAGTGATTGGGAAGTTGACATGACTTACAGCAAATGTTTATGTGTGTAAACATAATTTTATGAATGAAAGTAAACCTGGAACCAGTCATCGTCACTCAGCTGTGAAGGACGCCTCTGTCTTTTCTTCTTTTGCTTCGCACAGTTATTCACAGAAGTGTGTAGAGTAGTAGAAGTCTACCCTTTGTGCTTCAACATCACAAACAGACAAAAACAAACACAAACACATATCGTAAAAGACGAGACAAAACAACCTGGCATACTTGTCTTTTTGTCAGGACATCACAAGGCAGCAGTTGTCTCCCGCTATGACACTTTACACATAAATAAAATAAGCAATCCTGATGCCCCGTTTGTCTGGTCAGCAGTGGTTGCGTTAGACGTTCTCGTTGTCCGTCATTTTGACGGACAGGGTTGTAAAAATTCTGTCATAATCTATTGTTGCCCGTCACTTTGTGTTTTCATTTTTAATGATAATAAGACATAGACCTGAACTGGACTGGAATTACCAGACTCTCTGAACTTGGGATTTCCCGATCCTGCAAGCAGTCGCTTCACAGGGAGGAAATCCTGCAGCATGCGTCCTTCTGACCCAGCGGCACAGCTCTGTGACTCGTAGTGGTCACAAACGTGCATCAAGGCCTCCAGTCCGTCAACGGCGGCCTTCAGATTTTTCTGTCTCTGTTAAAAAAATTCTGTCAATCATGAAAAATATTTCCCATTCTGCTGGTCAGACCATTGTCGGGTTGATATTGTGTAGTCTGATCCCAGCATTAAATCTATAAATTAAATATCAGGAAACCAATTTTTTTTTAACTTTTAATGATAGAATTAATATGTATTTTTTGTCTCATTGACAAGAGTGACGAAGTACATTTGTGGTCGTCCAATACTTGTTTTTTATACATAAATATAGTTTTTCATAGCGATGTAGGGGATGCTACTCTTGTGTGAAATTATTCAGCTGAGGTATATCCTCACAGTATCTTGAATGAAAGATTGCTATGGCAGTATCAATTACACTATGGCTTATTCTGCTGTAACACGCTATTTTATGTGTTCACCAGATCCTAGAATTCATTTTTGGCTCCGAGCAAGTCTATTGCCAAGGACACCGAGCTCACCATTTATTCTGATTTAGCTCAGCAGCACCGTGACCCAATATATAACTCTTGAGGCCGTTCAGGCAACATGTTGAAAACGCATTCTTAGCAAAATGCCCCGTGTGTCATCGATAGCAGGTTGCCAGCCCGCACAGAGAAACGGGCCTCTAGATTTCTCACACAAACTGGTCCTGATGAAACTCATGAAAAGGGCAGTCATCTTTTGTTCTCGGGAGTATCACTCTATCACCTAATAGAATTCCCCAGCAGTCAATAAAACGGATGAATTATGCATATCCTCCAGCAACAGGGAATTGACAGAGCATGTAAATCAACCCCCCTCCCCAAAGCCTCTCAGCCATCCGTCTCCGCTCCTCCTTGTCTTCTCGCCTTCATTTAAATATGATTGTGTATATTGCATTTACTTGTGTAGAGAGAGAGAGAGAGAGAAGCATGGGGTGGGAAATTTGTTTGCAATTGGACTATTATTGGACTGCAGTGTAACCCTCTTTCACATATGTCTCGCATACAAATACACACACATCACCTCATTCACTTTAATGTTTTCTGGGTGAGAGAAGGAAATGAATACAAACACACATCAGTACATACAAATAGGCACTTGTGTCCATGGGAATTTTTTATTATAGTCAACTACCATGCAAAGGAAATGAAAATTGTCTTTTAACCCTATTGTCCATGCCACAATATATTACACTGTCTTACAGTAAGAGCCCAAAACATCTAACTGTCAAAATCCTGCTAGTTTTACCTCTTAGAAAACCCCAAACCTCATTTACCACTGGTCATAATTAAAAACTCCAAACAATAAATCCATCTAGGGCTGCCCTCTCTTAGATGATTAATCGACTAATCGGTCCTTTTGATCTCAGTCGACTAAGGCTTCTTTAGTCGTATAGTCGTGCTTTTTCATGCTGAATGACTTATTTCCAAGAAACTTATGAACACATCTCGGTAAACACAAGATTCAAAATGGTGCTTTTGTGTGATTCCTTGTGGAGAAACTCAAAGTTTCCCAGATCTTGTCGATTAAATCCACTAATCAATTAGTCACCAAAATCGTATGAGTGTTAGTCGACTAAGAATTTCTTTGGGTCAGCCATAAAACTATCGCAGAGTTTTGAGCTCCTGTTATCAAATTCAAAACTGCTCTTTTCTCCCTAACTGATGTTCGTTTACTTAACACTCTTAACAAACAATCAGTCTTAGTAAAAGAAGAGACATGGTCCCAAATTGCAGTTTTATTGTTAATCTAAAGTTTTAATTCTTACATCGTTAACCCTGGTTGATTTGGCGATAAATGTGGTTGCTGGTGAGAGCGTCAAGTGTGCTTTAATACTGGTAATACAGGTCCCAGAGTTGTGTTTGAAATGTCACGTGTCACTGGCATAGACTGTATATAAGAAGTGGTCGTAGTCACCGTGAAGCATGCAATTTGGCCGTCACCAGAGGGTGACAGAAGTACAACCGAACACTGAATAAGACATGTTTAGGCGACCAAAATGTTTCAGTTTTACGTTTCAATTTACTAAATGAACATCATGCTGTATTGAAAAAGACTTTAATTAGCAATTGAGACCATAAACTCATGTTTACTGAGGTAATAAATCAAGTGAGAAGTAGGCTCATTTTCTCGTAGACTTCTATACAATCAGACTTCTTTTTGCAACCAGAGGAGTCGCCCCCTGCTGGCTATTAGACAGAACGCCGACACTCCCGCATTGGCTTCACTTTTCAGACCCGGGGTTGCCCACTGATCACTGGCGGCAGCAAAAAATGCCAGTCGTACTCGTAAGGTGTATCAAAAATGGGGCTGGATGTTATGAAAAAGATTATAACTGTAATGTGCATGACATTGCCAATTCACAAACGAATATTTGCAGTAGGAATTCTAGATGAATTGTAATGATGTGAAATTCAAACTACCAGCACCAGCACTTTTTTATAATGGTTTGAAGATGTCATAGCTCAGGCACTGCTGCATGCACACACAAAAGAATTGGTTCCATTACTCTTGAAAATAGAAAAGCCACTACCATTTAAAATTGTATCCAAGCTAACAATCCTTCAGATGCCATCATCCATAATTGTCTGTATTTTTGAGTGAAGTCACAAAGTGACACTCAGAACTTTAACCTGCTTTGTTCTCTACATCCTTTTAAGTGCAGTTACATTGTTAACACCCACCACCGTCAGCTGCTGTCAGTGATTCTTTGTAAATTCTCAGTTTTCAAACCCATTTTTAGGCATTCTGCACCACTCTGCTCTTTACGTGTTGTTTTCAAATGGCCACCGCAGTAAAGAAAACATGCGGGTTGTGCAGCTGAGCCTTTCAGCCTGTCAGAGATGCAACCTATTAATGATAATGGCCTCTGAGTTTCACTTGCTCCTTTCCTCTGAGTGACTATTAGTGAGGTTAATGGCAAATGTCCGCCTCATGCTGAACTCTTGCTCATCCTGCGTTTCGGATGTCATTGGGAAGCAGAGACTCGGCTGATAAACACAACAGTTACTCACACCGCAGAATACAAAGACGAAGTCTGTCTGGCGTGTTGTTGAGGAGGAAAAATAGAGAATCGTAGTTTCTTGTCATCTAAGTGTCAGAATGGGAGTATGGAAGCACCCCGACCACTTTATTAGGTACACCATTACAATCTAATGCGATCCAGTACGACAGCTCTGCACATATTCTTCCTTTATGAAGCTTAAAATTGTTGTATAAACTTTCTGAGAGGTGTTAATTCAACTGTGTGTGTTTTTTTTACTGAGTTGGTGGACAAACCACCAGAAACACAACCTCTTAATACTAGAAAGGTGTATTCAGCACAGTGCAGATCTTCGCCAGGTGTGTCTGCACCAACCACTTCTGTAATGTTTGATTGAATGAATACAAACCACAATTGCTCCCCGTCTAGACTGCAAGCGTACCAGACGTGTTTTTCACCTGCACGTCTCACGCAACAGATACTCTCACTTTAATCTATGCAGCACCGGCTCCGTGCAGCTAAACTGCAGTTCACTGTTTTAAAGCTTCCTGTGAACATAAACGGTCAGTCCTGCTGTGTGTTTAGTTCCATTAGCTGTTAGCTGTATTAGCTGTTGGCCAAACTAGCTCTCCTCTTACTGACATGAGAAGACGCACTCCGTTGTAGTCAGCGATCAGTTCAATTTGTCATTTGCTAAGCAGTGTTTACTTTGGCAGCTATTTTAGATTAACTTAATTTAGATTTAGTCTTAGTCTTAAAAAAACGAAAATTCAGATTGTATGGAACATTTCTGTCATTTTAGTCAAATTTATTTCACATAAGATTTTATCTAATCATTATCTGATGAAAAACACAGGTTGAATGATTAAGAATGCAGCTTTGCAGTTACTCCGTGTTCTCCTGATTCCGCTCATTAATGATACGCGGGTCAGTCTCACCCACCGGTCCCAGCCAATCGGCCCACCAAACATGTAAAAATATGGATTACTCAACCACTCGAACCCGACCCGACCCGCAAACCGCAATGCATTATAGTAGCACAGAATTGAGGTGTGAGACAAGACGGACAGAGACGGACTGAGCGCCGCCGCCACAGTGTGTTGTGTGTGTGTTTGCGAGAGTGACAGAGAGAGGGGAAGAGAAGATGGAAGGTGACAAAAATAAAGAGAGATTTTGGTTAGTGTTAATGATGTTGGTGCCCTCTCGTCATCGTCTCGTCTTAGTCGTGGAATAAAAGGTTATTGACGAACATATTTCATCATAGTTAACAAAATTAACACTGTTGCTAAGTGATAGTTATACATACATACATACATGCAATATTCTTACCTGAACGTGCAAATCAAGAGAGGAACAATTCGTAATCAGTAGCGGAATCAAGATTGCAAACTGAAGCAGCTGTTGATCACTTGTGGTCCCTACCGCACGGTTAAGAGTAGTGAGGAACCAGCAGTTAATAACGTTTTTTCAAATAGTATGAATCACCATCCAACCATGAGAGGTCCTTGAGCCTACAGTCATAAATGAGCAACAAAAGTATTAGGCTGATGGGTCCAGAAGTAGGTGAGATTAGCCGAGGACAGACAAAAAGATAATAATACAGTCCAGTATAACATCACTCCTGACTACAACCTCAAAAATATTCAAGTTGAATTAATACCCCATCAAAACTGAACAGTATTACCTTTGTAAAGGTAGAATTTATGTCTGAGCTGTTGTATTGGATTGCATCAGATTTCACGGGTGTACCTTATAAAGTGTATATAAGAAGTAGCGTTCAAGAAAGAGTTAAGATCCATGTGAGTATTAATAGAAACTCTTTTGCTCCACATGTTTCCCTCATTGCGAAAGGTTGGCGTGTACAGTACTGTAGGTGCCCAGCACACCACATTCTTCCAGATACACAGGAGGCCCATATGGTCAGAATTCTGCTTAGGAACTCAAATTTCTTCAACACCGGGAAAGATTATAGATGGCAGCAGCACAGTGGGTTAACGTAATGGAGTGGTTTTGCCGGCATGTGGGGCTGAGACAACAAGACAAGCAACATGGTTTTCTGGCAGTGCAGCACGGGGAAGTCTCCTTTTAGGATGTCTCTCAGTCTCCAGCACATCGCAAACACACACACACACACACACACACACACACACACACGCACACACACTGGCTCCCTTCAAAGCGTGTTTCCTGTCATAGCAGCTATTGTTCTTCTTTGCATTCTTGTCATAATGTTGTGTTTATTGTCATCTAGGAATTGAGGATAAGAGGATTACATTGGGTTTCGGCCATTTGCTGAATCTACAGTTGGTTGCATTTTGTGATCATTTGAAAACACCAGAATAGGCACCAAGAAAATCTGCTTATGCACATACTGTAATTTACCTCTAGAAGCTAAGACTCTGCCACATCATTAGTTGAAATGGAAGTGATTAATCGCAATTAATCGCAAATTAATCGTACATTTTTATCTGTTCAGAATGTACCTTAAAGGGAGATTTGTCAAATATTTAATACTCTTATCAACATGGGAATGGGCAAATATGCTGCTTTATGCAAATATATGTATGTATTTATTATTGGAAACAACAACAAACAACACAAAACAATGACAAATATTGTCCAGAAACGCTTGTCTTTATTGTAGCCTGGGCCTACACATTGTCTTTCACAGCATCAAACAACTCACCTGCAGGCTTTACTGTGGCCCTTCACCAGACATTATGTGGGTATGTCTCCTATTTAAAGGCTTTCTAATCCGGTGGAGTGGGGGAAGTTTAGAAGACGTGACACAGCACGGGTTCATGTGGCTTCAAGCGCCCCAAGGGCCCACCAGAGTCATCTAAAAGTATATTATGCAAGTCATGAGCTGCAGGCTTCATTGTAATATGCACTAATCAAACGATCAGTTTACTCTTGGGGTAAAAAAAAAAGAAGCAAATAAAGCAAGGTACTGTATGCAAGAGCTGTTTTAGTCTCGAGGGCCCTGCCGCTTTCCATTACGAGCCAGAGGAAAACAAAAACGTTTTCATGGCTGAGTCACTTGAGAAGCCCCAGCCTGTGCTGTTGGCACCAGGTTGTTTCTCACATTAATTTCTATTTGTTCATTCAGTCATTTATGTCCTTAGATAGTCTGAGTTATTTCTTCTCTCCTTTGTCTCTCACATTCGTTCTCCCCATATGCCACAGCTCATACTGTAACTGAACAGGAATAGTTAAAGAACAAAATGTTGTGTTTTGGAAGCGGGAAAAATCCAATCCGCTGTCTGCCCTCCTTGGCTGTAAAATGAAATCCTTCTGCTTTCTTTTCACACCTTGAACATGATTCAAATTCATGGAACTGTTGTGATTATGTTCTGGTCAAAAGGGGGAAGTTCAATTTCGCGTTCAAAATGGTGGAGGGGTTTGTCGACATAGAGAGAGGGAGAGAGGAGGGAGAGAAAAAGAAACTTGATCTGAACAGAGAAAAATAAAAAGGAAAAAGTTTAGAGATTGCCACTCTGTCCATTAATAATGAATCCCCCTTTTTTTGTTGTGACAGTTGTGATTCCACCTGCCTCCCCCTTGTGCAGCAGATAGCATGACCCATGCCCAACCACTGTCACAGCACCACTGATTGCTCTGTGACAGCATACTGCTCTGCCTTCATCAACACACACACATACCCACACTTCTTCAGTGATCTGCCGCCTCCCGTCGCCCAGGTGTGCTGACCTTGCCACCGCTCTGTGTTACGGAAGGCTGAGTCACCACTCACACATACCAAATGTGTTCCCCCCCCCCGAAGCGCTTCTCTGAAGTCTCTGTCGCTGCCACCGCCTTCAAAGCTGAATGGCGGAACAGGGGACAAGATCGTGTTAGAGACCTCTTTCATGTTGACAGGACACTCTCAACACCTTTTCCGGGCCAGTTACACACAAGAGAGGATCAGAAGGAGGAGGATGTTGTTCTTTCCTTCGCATTGAAACTGAGGCTACATCCAACACACAACTTTTGCGCCTTTAAGCCTAGCGTCCACACTATTTCTGCGTGTTTGAACCCCTACAACGGAGAAATCGTTGACGCAGACACCCCATGGGTGTATTATAAGAACTGGATACCGGACCCCAAGATGGCGCCTATTCATTCGCTCGCCTGGCGTATATGCCAAAAAAGTTTTCAAACTTACGGGTTTACTTCCGTGGTATGTGGCCCACTGAATATGCGCTGTGGTTTTTCTCCCGCTGGCCCCGCCAGCGAGTTCCTGCTCGGCCCAGAGACTTTACAGTGTGATGCCGTCACAGATTTTAAAATAATTTTCTTGGCTTGAGGAAAGTTTTACAAATATAAAACCTTAATCGATCAAAAATTCATAATAATCGACCTTACAGTTTGAGATGTCCTGTCAACAATTTTACAGATGTCTCTTTTACTGTGGTGGTCTATGGAGAAAATGCTTTTTGGGCCTTGGGGATTTTTCGATGTAATACCGCGAGTGGCCACTGGAAACATTTGGAAGCGAGGCTGAGCAGCGGCGTATCCAAGTCTTATACATTCATGAGACATTCCCATTAACTTTGTGATTGGGTCTTATCTTATCTCGTTGACGTAGTTATGTCATTAAATAGCACTGATAACTGGCTAACGGCATTTTTTTTGATGGAACGGAACAGGGTGAAACAAAAACATGATTGGTTGTCGTGGGAGCGCTGAAAAAAATTGAGACCAGCTCTACTTTATTTGTAGCGTGTCACACCCATCACACAGCAAAGTGTTGGCGGTCAGTTTGTAGCTCCATGTCATCGGCTTCCATTGAAAATGACTTGTAGAATGTTGCGGCGTGAACACAGCATTAGGGTTATCTACTTCCTGTTTACACCGGCACGCGCATTCCCAGTGTACGTTAATGGTGATGTGATATTCGTTTTCAGGCGTGTTGCTATGGACGGAGATTATTTCTGAAACGGTGCTAAAGCGCTCGTGGGCACAAAGATTGTCTCCATTTAAAAAATGGTGTTTTAAAATGGAAATGTATTAGTGTGGATGTAGCCTGAGAGAGGATTTTTAAGTGTTATGATTAACAAAAAGTCAAGATCTAGACATTATTTTGATAGGTAAACTATATTTGGCTCTGTGTTTGAATATAACAAACATTACATGTTCTGTATGCAAACCACAATGGTATCAAAAAGAAGTCGTAGCTGCTGGAAGTGGAATTAGTAAAAACACCGACACAAAACCTGACAGAGACAGCGAGGCCAATTAGCATCAATGCAACTCGTCTGCCTGACACATATTCACGTTGCGTGCACTGTATGTGTGTACGCATGTGTGCATTTGCTGTTTTGTAACAAGATAAAGTGACAGTGGCAGTGGTGAGCTAATTTAGCAGCTCTTTGTAGGTGAATACAGATAATGCGGTTTTAATTAGAGCCTCACTTACCAGCATGTCTCACCAAGGACCTGCAGCTAATGCACAATATATCCTTCATATCCGTACAGCAGGCGCCTCGTCTTTCTTTAAATGACCACAAGTGCTCCTTCACAATAGCACAAGGTGTCTTCGGCCCATTTACTTCGTCTCCCTCCCTCATGGTCTATAAACAGTAACCCATTCTTTGTTCCACAGAGCACTTTAGCCGCTGCAGTTAGATTGACTCGCTCTGAACAGAATGAGAAATTGCCTGGTGGTTTGATATGTGCTGTGTGTTCCTCTTTCAAGTACAAGAGAAAGCCGTCGATGCCCTTTATGGTGCATGCGGCACTAAAGGCCAAGAGTCTGAATAGTTGTCCTGGTGAGGCGAACTGCAGGAATGCCTGGCACAACGAACTCTGGGACGTCTTTCAGAGGAATTTCTCATTCAGCAGGGATTTGACATGCAGAGCCTTTAATGTGCACAGGGAAGTAGTCAATGCACAGAGAGGCTTTTGGCATTTCCAGTAGTTCTGTGTTACGTTCTGCAGTCCCGGGACCAAAAGAAAAGGCAGCTGCTGACTTATGTTACCTCTTTTTTCCTCACCTTGAAGACCCAGGGCCTTCTCTGTCAGACTTCCTGCTGAGTACTCTCTTTTTTGCGTGTGTTTTCTTTATTATACAGTTGACTGCTGGCAGAATCGGCCCAGTTTGCTGTTTGTTTGTTTAGATTGACGTAGTGATCTGAGTTTAACTTGTGTTTCCTGTCAGTCTGAACAGGTCAACGCGGCACTTTTGACCTGATGCTGGCCTCGGTCAAACAACAGGCTTTAACTCAGCTCAGATTTCTTATAAATGGGTGAACACCGGTTTACGATAATTACAGGTTTGCTGTGATTTCTATAGAATTTATACAGTATTACTCTAACTTGACTGCAGTAGAAATTGGTGACAACTTCAAGACATCTCAACCAAATAATCTGTAATTCTCAATCTAGGTATTTCATCCTTATTGTAGAATGCAAGTTGTTGCATTAATGTAAGGTAAAGTAAAGCAAACATTAAAATTTTAAGTACAGTTGCAAACCTGGACCATGTGTGAACAATGACAACCAGGCATTAAAGAGGACCTATTATGCTAATTTTTTTTTTTTTCATACCGGCTGTGCTGCAGCACCTCTTTTCACCCTCTGTCTGAAACGCTCTGTTTGAGCTCCTGTCTATCCCCCCCCCCCCTACCGAAAAGCCCAGTCTGCTCTGATTGGTCAGCTGGCCCACTGTTGTGATTGGTCAACCGAACCAAACTCTTCGGGCTGCGCTCCAGCTCCCCTCTAACTAGCTTTGTTTGAGGGTGGGCCAAACTATCCGCTTTGCAGGTGTTATGCAAATGTGTTACTTGGTGACATCACCACGTTACAGAGGAAAAGGCAGGACTTGGATCAAGGCGTTTCACGCAGTTCAGGAGCAGTGATTCTGTGGGGGAGAGTAACTCCCTTTGGCGTGGACTTTGGGCTTTGTAACTTTGCAGACCTTTTACATGCACAAAGAACTATATAACCCACTAAAGGAAAGGGGAAAAGCACAAAAGCACAATAGGTCCTCTTTAACCTTTCATAGCAGCCTTGTATAGAAGGGTCAAATGTGGGTCAAACGGCATGTTCATTTAATCTGCGTCAAACACAGGCCTTTGTGTGAGAGTGGTGTTTGGTACATTACTGCTGCCCGCTACCATCAGCGAGGAAAATGTACAAAAACCCCACAAAGCAGCCATTTGTAATTACATTTAAATCTTCAACATGCACCATTTTGCGGTCCGAGTTTCTCATTTTTCAGTCACTAAAGTTTCACTCGTATTAGACAGTAAGTCTCGCTTACCTGAAAGTGAAGTGTTCCCTTAATGTTATAATTTTATGTGACTGAGGTTCATGCTGAAGTTAATAGTCTATTTTATCCCTACAGTACAAGTGGAACAGTGATGTCATTTTGGTGACAGCAGGTCGAGTGCCACTCGAATGCTCCACTCCAACACAGACATACAGGCAGATGGTCTCAAAGGCCACTGCTGCCAAAACCCAGAACTAGTCAGGAGGAGAGAAACAGGAGCTCGTGTGGAAGCCCGAGCTAGTCAGCAGTTTGTTTAAAACTAAATCAACCTGCTGCATAGAGTTGTTTTCCTCAGTGCTCTCTTTACCTCTGCATGTATCCTCACTCTGCGCAAAAACCATTATGCACTGATCTTGCTTTCCTCAGTTGCATCTTACTTGCTGTGGCCCTCTTTGAATTTTTATCTTCCTCAGCCGGCCCGCTGCTCCTACTTTTCTCTTTGTGAATGCAGAGCTCTCTCCGTGAGCTATTGATTTGTGTTTTCTCTCCTCTCAGCCTCCTCCTACTCCCATGCTCCAGTGGTTGTTGATTCAAGCCAGAGCTTGGCACCAGACTGCTTCCCCCTGGGCCTATTGGGAAAAATCAAAGTTGGGTCTGTTTAAAATGGAGGAGGGTCACTGGTTCAAAAAGAGGCTATACAAATAGATATGTGGTTGTATTTTGGGATTAGGCGTAAATAGTTTGGAATAATAAATATTTAAGATTGCTCAGTCTGAAATGCCTGATGGAAAGCATGACTCTGATGTTACACTCAAACGCCTGTTATTATTCAGTTTTCAGTGAGCTAGTCCTATCTCGTGCCACTGTGTGTTGCAGGATGTAAATATATATATTTTTATACTTGAAAAGATGCATTTTCATAATGATTTAACTGAGGGACAAACACAGAGGGAATAGTACTTCAAGAGAAGGAAAATATGCAAAATGTGAGGTTGTGAACCAGGGCTGTCACGATAGCAGATTTTCACTACACGATTATCGCGACCAAAAGAATTCACGATAACG
Organism: Sebastolobus alascanus; assembly: GCA_916701645.2. Lineage (NCBI taxonomy): Eukaryota > Metazoa > Chordata > Actinopteri > Perciformes > Sebastidae > Sebastolobus > Sebastolobus alascanus. The sequence continues at coordinate 835,227 of CAKAOJ020000044.1, forward strand.
ATATTAAAGCTCTATAGAAAACTTGATCAGTTAGGTTCATCTTTAACTTTGTTTATTGTGCATTTTGTCTCTTTTTTGTAAAATGAATTACGCTCAAAATACGAGTATAGGGGGGGTGGAGAGAGAGTCCGTAACCATAACTGTACATTAGGACTGTCAAAGTTAACGCAATAATAACGCGTTAACGCAAATTTGTTTTAACGCCACTAATTTCTTTAATGCATTAACACTGAAGATACTGCTATCATATGAAACGAGAACACCTAAGGATTAATTTGCAATTAATCACGATAAAATATTTTAATCAATTGACAGCCCTAGTTTATATGTGTATTATTAACATGACATCAGTATTTCATTTTTAAATATCACGGTTATAATCACTACCAGCAGCCTATAGTACGACACCCCTATTGTGAACCTTCGATAATTGTATGATAAATTTGGTCTGGATACATATCACATCTGTCACTACTGAATGAAAAGAACCAGTCGTTCTTGAAGTGAGAATCACTTCTCCTTGATGTTAGATCGCTGTATTGTTGTTCAGTAGGTGCATGTCACCCCAGTTAATTACCAGCTGATGAAAGAAGGCGATGTAACAACTGCGTTAGTGACACTGTACAAACTACAGTACAAGCCCCAGCTGCTTCAGCATGACTTGGTACATGTATTAGTTTGTGCTACGAGATTTCTCAAGCTGTCCATAAATCATGGTTGTTAAAACAAATTGCAAATTGCCTTTTTCAGGGCCTTTAGGATCTTTTATTCATTCAGAGAGTTGGTAAACGGAGACAGATGTGGAGTCAACCTCAGGCCAGGAGGTGAACATGGAGCTCCAGAGGCTGCAACCTTTTACCACTCAGTGATCTGAATGAGCGAGAAGGGAATATGCTTCATGGAAATGGCATGTAATGACTTTTTACAAGTCTGGTTAAAAAAAAAAAAGATGTTGAGGCCTTGAGGTCTCCTGCATGTGATGCTGAGAGTGTTAACATGTGCCAAAGCCCCAAAGGTCATTAATACTATTTATAAAAAGGAATCAAGAGGAAAGACTTGTTCTCAGACACATCTAACTAATTGTCTCTTTCTGTCTCCAGTGAGGGTCGTGTGGAGGTGCTGGGAGGAGGCAGTGTCCAGATCTCCAATCTCACAGAGGAGGACGCCGGCATCTACACCTGCATGGCGGACAATGCCAACGCAACCATTGAGGCCCAGGCTCAACTCATCATACAAGGTAACTTCAACCTTCACATTGTCTGCTTTCTGTTGTGGGACCAGAGGCACAAAATCAGAACAGACAGATTTGGTTACCACTCATTAAAACGTTACCACATTGATAAAAATGATCAATAATCCCTCCATAATACCACATTAAGTCACCAAGACCTTGAGGAGCACCATAGAAAAAGCCATGTTGTGAGATTTCTGCAAGAATTGCATTTTTTGGTGATTGGATGGCGAGCACTTCTGTTCTGGAAACTGCTCAGAAACCCCCTTATTGTCAATCTACCTAGGAAAGTCATCCATCCTCTGAATGCTCTAGGTCTCTAGTTTGTGGCTGTAAAGTTTCATGAGGCTGTGATTATCCTAGAGGTCACCCCAGGTCATTTTATACAGTGAGGTTAAGTTTCAAAAAATGGTCTCACTACAATGAAATGGCTACCCTAGGGCTACTAATATCATCACGCATGAATACAGTTGGGCTCATTGGATCCACAAGAGTCTCAGCTTTACAGTGATACCCAATTTATGTAATTCCAAGACTGTTTAGGGACCCCAGTATGCAGAAATATTCAAATACACCACTTTAGAATATGCAAAAAATAACACATTTATACTGCATTCAAACAACTGCATGTTTTTTGCCCAAAACTGCATGTGATTATCATAAAGTGGGCATGTATGTAAAGGGGAGACTCATGGGTACCCATAGAACCCATTTTCATTGAGATATCTTGAGGTCAGAGGTCATGGGACCCCTTTGAAAATCACCATGCCAGTCTTTCCCTCTGCAAAATTTAGCCTAAATTCGAAGCGTTATTTTATGTTTCTAGTTTCATTTAATACCAGTACCTTCACTCTAGCTCTAAAACTGAGCCTGCTACAGCCTCTGAAAGGTAGTCAAGTCTGCCGAGGGCGCCGGTGCCCTCAAGGAGTGGAAGAGGTTAAATCAGGCTTTCATAGTTACAAGTCAGCCAACCTTAGAACACACTCATAGCTTCATTTTTTTTTTAAACTAAATTAGGAACAAAGTGTCCGTACAGACTAGAATAACAGAGATTAGTGATGAGCAACGGCAAGTGAGGATGCATTAGTAACTTAGGAGAGTGCAGGGGTGGAGAGCTGAAAACAGTCTAATTTCCACTGATTATGTTTGGGGAATGAGCTTATTAAATGCCCTGAGGATGCATATCCCAGACCTGAAACAAAGCCACTGACAATTTAGTTAGAAATGAAATGAACACGGTGTGTTTCTTGCATGCAAACTATGTAGAGGAGCACAAGCAGGTAACTCGGCCGTGTTGAGATGTGCTGCACACTATGAAAAATAATATGTTTTTGTAGATATAGAGGCGGTGTTGACAGTGAGTGATGTATTCAGCATTAGTAGGCATATAGAGTTTTTGTACCTGTTTATATCTGCCGTTTCACATAACTCCACTTCAACAAAGATTTGAGCTGCACGTATTGCTGGCAGGAGAAAGACAAGTACTAGAATTAGAAGAGACTGAAAGAGTCGCTGGCAGTTTTTTTTTTAGATACCAGCGACATAGTGAGAAGACACACACATATAGGCACAATAGAAGCACCATCTCTTCCGAAATGTGTGTGCAAATATACAGTATTTATTCAGACTAATCACACTTAGTATTAAATATTAAGTAAATAGTTACACAACATAATCAGCATTCCTATTTGAGCTGTGTCTGTGTTTGCCCTCTGTTACTTTACAGCAGCAGTACACACATTTCAGTTTAAAAACTGTAAGATTTTTCCTGTTTAACAACAAATTACTGCCGGTTTATGGGCTTCAGGTAGAAACGATGTTCACTCTGCATCTAATTTTAGTGCAATTCTGTGCAGAAACTAGACTGCTGATGCTGGAGTATTTACTGTATCACTCAACATTCAGTGTTGATGAGCAAATTAAAATTCTAGACATCTTTGTTTTGAGACATATTTTTTATGAGCATTAATTATCACACTTTCACAAGCAACAGCTGCTATTTCCCAAGTGAACGCTGACTAGTCTTCACTTTTAATGTCCTACTTATAAAGTAAGAACCTACTTTGTGGAAGACTGGTTTATAATATATACATAAATAAGCTCAGTACTTGTGTCATGGTGCAAAATACAAAAGTTAATGCATTTAAAATCTTAAGAAACCCAACTAGAATGTATGGTGTGACCAGTGATACCTGAGATGTGCTTGCCTCGACCAAAGCTGTGAATTAACAAATGCAAATGCAGCAATTGAGCAAGTCACTTTACAGCGTCAACTATGTTTTACAACAGTATGGTTGTAACTCAAAGCAGGAGTTCTCAAACTTTTTGGGGCAAGGCACAACATTTTCCAAGGACCCCATCTTAATCGTAACACCAAGCATATGTTTACCATCTGTACTCTAAGATGTCATTGGAACTGTTTGTATTCTAAAACTTGTCAACCTAAATACTTCAGACCTGTTTCATAGTGATAAACCAAGACACATTTAAACATGTTAGGATAAGATAATCCTTTATTACTCCCACAGCGGAGAAATTTGCAATGTTATTGAATGTTAATACCACTTATATACCTTTAAACAGAGGGTGATTTTGTCTTCAAATTGCATTTGGACTCAACTTGACAGCATTTATAGCCGACATTTCAAGTAACTGATCTTAAAAGCTTTCAGAAAATGAACAGTAGCAAGACAGACATAGTCCTAATAAATCCAGATATTTAAAATTAACAGTCTAAAGCTGACTTTCAGTCAGTGCTTCAACTTTAAAATAATTAACTTATTGTTGCGTGTCATAATCATATCAGAGTTTCTATTGGCTCAAAGCAAACGTGGTTGGGAGTAATGGACACAATATGCTCGTTTTATTGGCGCAAATGGTCCCCATCTGTAGATATGCACTTTTTAATGATGCAGCACAATTTGTGCCCAGGACCCCACTTTGAGAATCACTGACTTAAAGAAACCCATGCAATAAATTAAGCAAACTTTATATTGCTGGTACAGTAGTAGTTCATAAAAATCACATCTCCCTCCTCTAAAAGTGCAAAATAATGTACAGCTATATGAAATTATTTTTTATCAGATATCCACTAGATATTCCAACTTATTAACTATAAAAAATAAATAAATATAACAAGCACATAAATGTTAACATCTGTGCATTAGAACATGCTGAGAAAAAGAAATTCACATAAAACCATTCTGACAAATATGAGACGCACCCACAATAATTGCGTTGTAATCACTGTTGTCAGACTTTGTGCTGGTGAGAAAAATACACATGAACACAAACACGTCATGTGTGCTTTTCCCAGGTGAAGCAAGTCAACAGGATTTGGTGTGAAATAACTTCAGAATGGGGGAAACACCCTGAGGCTCATTGCATTTCACACGCAGTCACATCATGCTATGACTTCATCTCTTTCTTCCCCAAATCCCTTCATCTCTTCATCACCACCCTTTCATCATCCCCCCTCGCTCACAGTAGACAGTCGTAGACAGTAATGGAAAATCGGATCAGGTTGCAGGAGGACGTCTGACTTCACTTGTTTTCAGTCCGTCCACCGAATCCCCACTGGAATCCCTCGTGTCTCTGACCCCGACCCCTGCCAGCCTCCACCTCCGATGTGACAACACTGTAGACGATTGATTGATCAGCACTCTTGGAATATTGTTGAAAGACATCAGTCATTGTAATACGATAAAACAGTCTGATTAAATCCAGGCTCAGGGGCCTAATTGCGTTTGCTTCATCCAGATTCATGAAGAAACCAGATTGTGGCATTGATTTGCTCCCTTGACAACCGAAGTGACACTTGAAAGGTCAATTGATTCCCTCAAGAAGTAGTTACACTCGTAAAAGACCCTCGTACAAATCATTGCTGTATGAATCTATACTAACACCAAAACAATTTTTCATACGATTGACTGCTTCTAAAAACACCTTAGGGCCTCTGCAGCAGTAACAAGGAGAAATTGTGTGTTTACGGTTAGTGGCTTTTCATAAACACTGGACAGTTTGTGCTGAGGAAAAGATGCAGAGAGTCAGCCGAGGATTTGATATGGTAAAGCATTGTTAGGTTTCGCCCGGATATAGCTCGGGGGTTTGCGATGCAGCTGGTGCTCATCTGTGGAGGGAGAGATGTGTGGGGTCTGCAGCAGGTGTGTGCACACACAGCCATGCATACATAATGATGCCACACAAGGTCAATTATGCACTTAGTCTATACACCTGTATGCATTCACTACATATGCAGGTTGCACTATTATTCAAACATTGAACCTGCCTTGGTGGCTCCTCAGTTAATGTCTTATTGGTTTCTACCCACCTAGAATGCATTTGTACTTTTTTAGTTTTCAACCAATAAGCTTTGGTAACTTGTACAGTGTATAATATTAAAGAAAAAAGGAAAAAGAGCTGACTGGTTGCTCTGTTTGCGCAACCGTTGGAAAAGGCAGTCCAGGCACTCCAAAATGTAAGAACGAGTAACAACGAGGAAACAAATATTAAAAAGCCTTTATTGTAGTGGCTGAATCATTAAAAAAGCCAACGTGTTTCAACCGTCAGGACTAATAGTAGGTGCCTGGATGGCCTTTATTGTTTATAATTTATACTATTTGTTAGAACAAAGTGTAATGTTATTGAACAGTGCCCTAAGAAATATGACTACAAATTTACAGTAGTATACACAGATGTATCTGAAAATGATATATGTCATGATATGATATCTGAATCAGGAAAGTATGATACAGTCAAATCTCTTAAATAATTTGATTAGTATTAGTTATAATAGTCTCTAATTGCATAGTGTGAGAGGGAAGATGACATTTTTGGCTCGCGCACCCTCGGGCCGGGGAGACTACGGCGAGCATATACCTTTACACTTCACCCTCAGCAGTGAACCCTACTGATCAGAACCTTGTACCACTTACTATGGCAGAGATTCTTTAAGCCCTGAGAAGGTCGGGACAGAAAAGTGACGCTATGGGTCGCTTTCTAACAAACAAGATTTCACCGGGGCAGAGCTTGGTAGCAAACAATAGCAGATTTATGGCTTAACTGACCATTCTCCGTGCTATCAAGTTAAATGTTCGGCTGCAAAGCTGTTATGGACAAAACAACTGAACATACATGAATACCTCTTTGCAATATGAAATGATGTAAACAAACAGCTTCACAAGAGATAATGTCAGTGGCTGTCAAATAAGCAATAGGTATCCCAGAGCAGCGTGTCCCATATCTTTTTATTGAATATAATCAAAGTGCCAGTGAGATAAAGAGGATTAAAGCCTTAGACACAAACACAGTCTGGCATTGCAGTGAAGATAAACTTTTTCTTCTACAACAGTAGAGCTCCAGATAGTTTTAAACAATGTCAGACTCTAAACAAAAGTGTTTACCGTAAAGTTTAAAGTCTGGCCCACACTAAAATATTTTCAGATCTCAACATATTTTGAAAATGTGAGAGACCCCACACATAACGATCCTTGTTCCTATAGTGTGTGGTGAGTAACGATTTGGCCAAAACAGCACAACACACATTAACAGATTCATTCATGAACAACAAGAGTCCCGACTCTCAAAACTGTTAATCTTGTGAAAATCTCTGACTTTAGTGTAACACATCATGGCGGACGACGGGCAGGAAGAATTAGCGTTATGTTAGTTTTTGCACTACTTTGTACTGAAAATTTATGAAGAAAAACGGAAAAAATATGGATGAAGTCTTGGAGACACGTTAAATAAACACTCGTGTTGTTGCCACAAATCAACAAGTTGCCCCTCCATTTCTAAGGTGTGTCTTACTACTACTCTATGCTTCGCGTTTGCATTTACCACAGCCGCCATGACTCGCCATGACAGCGGTTGTTGTCCTTCTTCAGTCAGCTTGGTTCTCAATTGGCTATCGTTCTTTCCCACGTGACAGCATCATTGGCTTCTTGGGGTTCCTCGCACACAACAGGATATCCCATCCAACCAATTTCAAATCGTAAATATTAAAAATGTTCAATATTTCCGATTTGAAATTGGTGCGGCTAAGATGGACTTCCGAGCCGATCGGGGGATGTAAAAAACACTCTTAACATACCTCACACCACAGGAATATCTGGACAGATAATCTTTAGAACCATCAAAAAATCAGGGCTTTGCTGACCATTGTCGGGAGGGGGGGAATCGGGCCCAAAATCGGCTTGATTCTCGTGTAGTGTGTGACCCGGCATAGCTCATCCCTCCTTTTACATCACATCTAGGATTGTGTGATTATTGTACAGTATGTTAGTGTGTGTTCTGTTCAGTGTGACTTTGCTGCGACGCCTCGCCCTCTATTAGAGCTGGCAAGAGGATAAATGAGGCCAGAGGAGGCAGCAGCTTTTGATTATGGTCTTACGTGACAGGGGCACCACCCAGACCTGGACTCTGTATGTGTGTGTGTTTGCAGGACAGAAATAGGTTCTCCACAAACATGTATGTTTCCAGTTTTATAGGGCTCCCGAGTCAGTGGCCCTCATCTATCATGGCCTCATGCTATCATGTCATCAACTTAATTGTTCTTTCCATGTGCAGCGCTGACATGCAGGAAATCCCTGCCCCCTGTAAAAGTTTCATGTCCCTCCTATGGGCTGAGGATTTATAACCACAGACAGGAGGAGTGTTGTTGCCTTGTTATAGAAATGGCCCAAAATAGACAAACATGAAACACCCTACATATGCTAAATTTCAGCTCACAGTTCCACCGTCTTCTTTACTTTTTTGTAGCGAGAGACACTGATTTTATATCACATCTACGTACTTTATGCAGCTCACATTGTTCCACGGGAAAAAAAGAAACACGTGACTGTAACTTAACAAAAGTCAAAGCATGTGTGCCGTCTATTAACATATCAGTAGACAATGCTGTAGAGGGATTTTTTTCTGAACTGTGCTCAAAGCCTTTTTTTCCCAGCTCGTGACGGGAATAGTTGTTTTAAATGGGGAGTGAAAGAATTAGAGATCTGATAAAATCTGGGGGATATTTTGGTCTGTTTTTAGTTTGGCGCCCCATTTTCCTGCCCTCCCTGCAGTGTCACAGAGCAGTCACATCCTGGCTGAAATAAAAATTACCTTTCCATCTAGCTATTAAAAGAGCACTAATCTGATGAGGAGTAACACCCAAAGGCACACAAACCTTTTCCTTTCCTCATAGTGGGTGTTATCTCAACCAGCGGGGTGAGAGGTGTGTGGAGGTGTCTGATTCCCGTCTAATGCCTCTTTTGTTGGCATTCATCTGCTATTTATTTCAGATAGAGCCACATCTGTGTGACACCAGGAACATGCAAATACTGTGTGTTTCTGTGTTTTTACATTGAATCTAAGGCCGTGGTTACACTTTTTGTCTTTTCAATGCGACTTTTGTGATCAGATGTGCCAGATCGGAACTCAGCTGTGTCCACACTTGACGCTTCAATGCGACCTGCCTGATCGGATACTGATCGGATATATTTCGTGGTCAAAGAATCGGCTTTAAAATGGTGGATGAACACATTTCATTTCCTATAAATTCTTCACAATAAAAGCCCCCCGTTATTTTTGCTGCTTCCTCTTCCTCCCTGCAGCATTTTATAGACTTGTTTTAATAGAATAGCCGCGAACAAAGCTCCGCTAATTTGGTGATAAACATATTCTCCTATACATTTTTCACAATAAAGGTCCCTGTTATTTTCGCCGCTTCATCTTCCTCAGTGCATTCAGTTCATTTGTAGACTTGTTTTTATTGAAGAATAGCCGCTAACAAAATTTTGCTAATTCGGTGATAAACACATTTCCTATACATTCTTCACAATAAAAGTCCCTGTTATTTTGTTATTTAAAATCTTTTATTTTGAAGCAACAAAATCAGGAAATGTAAGGTTTTCATCAGCTGTAACTTAACACGACTCAGACAGCGGGTCTCAGCTGTGCTCTAGCCCGGTTTTCCTCCTCTCTTCCCTTTGCGCTCGCTTGGGAGAGGAACTCCTGTGTGGGGGGTAAGATGATGCAATGACGGCTGATTGGATCCCAATGCGAGAAGATCCGATCTCTGAGAGTACCGACTTGACAGTTAATGTGTCCCGGCATGATCGGTTGACAAAAGTCACATATAAAAGACAAGTGTAACCACGGTATAAGTGTTTCGTTCTGCCAGAGCCTTCTGTGTTCGTCAATACCATGTTGCTACATCTGCTGTTGGGAGCCTGGTCCAGCACGGCCCACTTTATCAGGTGTTTGAGTGGGCAGCAGCTTCTGACAGGCATTACTCAGCCTGTCCAACTGTAAAATGGATTCATTGAGTCATTCATCGCCACATTGCTAGATTGATGTCACTCTTCAGAAGAGTTTGATTCTGGTAATGGGTTTTGTGACTTCCTGTTAGGTTGTAACACCTTCGTGGGTCTTGAAGACGCCAATTATTACAGGGATTGTTGATAATCTTTAGGGAACTGATACATCCATTTGTAGCCCTTCAAGTAAAAATACATTTACGTATTTTTCTTTACAATAACTAAAATATCTAAATCAAACTGTTGCTGTATCAGTATTCAAGACAAATGAACCTGCTTCTTCTCAAGCACTGCTGAAGTTAACCCACCAAAAAAAAAATTCTCTTATTTAAGACTTAAAATCTTTAGGCCTGACATTAATACAACATGAGCATGTTGTTATTTTAAAAAAATAAAGGAGCTTTAAAGGTACTGTGTGTAACATCTGGCGGCATCTAGTGGTGTGGTTGCCGATTGCATCCAACTGAGTATCCCTCCGCTCACTCCTCCCTTTCCAAGACTGCGGTAACGTGAGCCGCAGAGTGCAAAACCGTGAAAACGCCGTTCGCCTCGCTCAGAGGCCATCCTTACCATAATAACACCACTTTAGGAGCAATGGAAGTCAGACGGCGGCTGGCGGTACCAGGGTTTTTCACTCTGCGGCTCACGTTGCCGCAGTTTCACAAGCGTGTTGGAGAACTACGGTGGCCTTCAGGTAACGTAAAAACTTGAAAGGCTCTCTCTAGAGCCAGTGTTTGGTTTGTCCGTTCTGGGTTACTGTAGAAACATGGCGGAGCAACATGGCGGACTCCGTGAAGAGGACCCGTGAAGAGGACCTGCTCCCTATGTAGATATGAAGGACTCATTCTAAGCTAACGAAAACACAACGTTTCTTAGTTTCAGGTTATTATACACTAATGAAAACATAGATTTGAATATTATATTTCATTTCTGCTAATAGATCCCTGAAATGTTACACACTGTTCCTGGATGTCATGAACTGGCAATCATGACATCCAGTGATTGATGCACCAGATTGCCAGATACTTATAACAACTGACATTAATAGCACATTTAATGTAAAATATACAGTATGCAATACAAGCAAATGGTCATATTATTTCTCTTTTGTTTGCCAAGTTTTCAATACACTTCAAACAGGAGGTTGAGTCGTAACAATCTGTTTTAGAGCTCTAGTCTGCTGAGAATTGATCTGAAATAAAGGCAGTGTGCAGAGGAAGTGCCATGAACGCCTCTATTTGCCGTAACCAAACCATCAAGCGAGCTTTGTTTCAGCATTTCACGGACAATCTCGGGTCTCTGCTTTCACTCAATTCTAGTAATTTCCGAACCATCAGAGTGAGTCGACAAAAGCATCCAAAGATTGAACTCCCTCTCTGTGACTCTGCCTCTAACAGGACATTATGCTCTGCTCAATAACTAGGAAAGCAAACACCGAGCATCTTGCTTGCCTTACTGCTGAAGCTGTTTGTTTTGGCCAGGATTAAGAGTGAAGCTGTTATCTTTGGAAGTGCAGGATGGGTAATTAGTGTAGTCCGAGTTCCACTTGCCCTCAGAGTAAACCCTGACTGCCCAAGAGCTATTGTTTAACTGTATGAAGCTAACTGGACTCCAGCCAAGCTAACAAAGTAGAAAAATGTCTTTCATATTTGGATCCTTCAGCTTCAACAATCCTACATTAGGCCTTAATAGATGACTGCTGTAGGCTAAATGTTGGAGAATTTATGTCCATCCCAGCAAGCCAAAAGAACACCGACTGCAACAGCTGCTTTCTTCAGCCTTTTGACTTTGATATTTCACCATTTTTATCAGAACCAATAGATGGAGGCTGGACTTTTCCCCTCAGTATGTCTCTATTCAGTGTATTCCTGCTACCAGTGAAGTCTTAAGTAGAGTAATCTGCCCAGAATCCCTTCAGGAATCCTATGAGGTTTTGTTTTAACAAGCTCACAGTGAGACACACACATGACCTTTTTGTGGCCCTCTTTTAGTAGTTCACTGTGTAAGTCAGTATTAAAGCTTCTTTTACTAAGCTATAGGCTAGAGACATAATACCAGCCCCGAAGAACTGGCATCAGGGTTCTTTCGGCTCCCTCCTTTATATTTGTATTTATGTTTTTTTTCTCCCTCTTTCGCGTATCTGCAGTTCCTTTGTCGTTTTTCTGTCTGTTGGATTTCTCTTTCATTAGATAGCAGTATTTATGTTCCTATACAAGTCAGCCTATTTGAACACACTCCAGCTTTTAGAGTTGAGCATCTGTGTGTCTGTGAACCGTATAGTGGAGGAAACATGGACTTATGTATGTGACGTAATTCAATATGTTCATGAAGGGACATATTTTTAGTCCTGGATTTGGATTTATCACTCATCACCATCTTTGTCAGTTACTGGATCCAGAAAATCCAAATTTGCATAAGGGTTGCAGCCGAGGTAGAATTGATGAGAAAGATGTGAGCAGCCACAGCATTGCAGACTGTGATAGGCTAAGACACCTGTCAATCAAGCAAACATACACCAATTTACCTGCGTTTAAGGCATCATGTGGAATTTTCATTATATACAAACCAGTGGGCTACCTCCGGGGCTGAAAAGTGAAGCCGATGCAGAAGTGCCTTAAACTTTCATTCTTTCTAATAGCCAGCAGGGGGCGACTCCTCTGGTTGCAAAAAGAAGTCTAATTGTATAGAAGACTATGAGAAAATGAGCCTACTTCTCACTTGATTTATTACCTCAGTAAACATT